>JAFVLL020027433.1:0-12232 GCA_021397915.2 Tor tambroides
GAAAAAACACGCTTTAAGAGCCGGGGGGTGAAAACTTTTGAATTTGAAGATCAGGGTAAATTGAACTTATTTTGACTTCTGGGAAACATGTAACTATCTTCTGTAGCTTCTGAAGGGCAGTACTAAATGAAAAAATATGATATTTAGGCAAAAATGTACACATCATCATTCTGTCCAAAAGTTTTCACCCCCTGGCTCTTAATGCATGGTTTTTCCTTCTGGAGCATCAGTGAGCATTTGAATCTTCTGTAATAGATGCATATGAGTCCCTCAGTTGTCCTCAGTGTGGAAAGATGGATCTCAGAATCATACAGTCATTGTTGGAAAGGGTTCAAATACACAAAAATGCTGGAAAACCAAAGAATTTGTGGGAGCTGAAGGATTTTTCTGAAGAACAGCAGACAGTTTAACTGTTCAGGACAAACAAGAGACTCATGAACAACTATCACTAAACACAAAAACACAGCTGTGGATCATTCAGATAACAACACAGTATTAAGAATCAACTGAATGGGCTCATTTTTATAAATTGAACTTATTTTCTCTTGTGGACTACATGCAAACATCTTTCATGTGAAATATCTTCTTCAGGTCAGTACTAAATAAACAATAACATGCATTTTGTATGATGATTGAATGATTTTGGTCAAATAATTAACATTTTGCAGATTCTGCAAGGGGGATGTAAACTTTTGACCTCAACTGTACCTTTATGTTCGAAGTCTGAATCTCCAGCGCATCTGTTTCCTAACGCGGTGTTTCTCATGTTCTCAGTATTTCAGCTGGTCTGATTTACTCCTACATCACGTTTCACAGCAGCGGCTCCTCAGAAACAACCGTCACACCAGCAGAAGACAAACTGAGCATTCACATCACAGAGAGTCAGCCGGAGAAAACATGATGCTCATTTCAGTGTTTAGCGTCAGTTTATTGAATGCAATATTTAAAAACCCCTCGCTGCTTGAAAACCATAAAAGAGTTTCATGTTACTTCAGTTTCCTTTGTGTGTAGTTTATTTAAATAAACACAAATGCAACAACCAGGAACAATTTATATCATTTAATGAAGACTTGAAGTGCTAACACTAATGAGGAAAAGCCTGTTTACACATTTACAAAGTCCTTTCAGCACAGCGAACCGAACATCTCAGAATAAAACGTTTAATTACATTCTGTTGTCGTGACGGGATCAGTTCAAGGTACATCGTGCACGGCTTTCCGAAGGATATTTTGGAGGGGGAATATATTATTTCAGTTATAAAATGAATTTCCAATGACAAACATCTTCCAGTTTTCGCATGCAGACGCATTTAATCGGAACGAACCACCGAATGAATTATGTGAACAGAAGAACGTAGTGTTACGGATCGCAAAGACACCAAAGTAAGTGCTATTTGGATCCAGAATCTCATTTGATCTTTGGAAGTGTCAATGATTAATCGTAAGTAGGGCTGCAAAACAATTAGTCGTGATTAACTGATTATTAAAAAAAAAAGTTTGTGTAAATACTATGTACTGTGTATTTTATCATGTATATATAAATACACAAATGTATATAGTTTACGATTAATCGCGATTAATCGATTCAAAATAAAAGTTTGTTTACATACTGTTTACTATGTATATATAAATACACACATATGTATAGTTTACGATTAATCGTGATGAATCGATTCAAAATAAACGTTTGTTTACATACTGTGTGTGTATTGTGTATATTTATTATGTATATATAAATACACATCCATGTATATAGTTTACGATTAGTCGCGATTAATTGATTCAAAATAAGTTTGTTTACTGTGTATATTATGTATATATAAATACACACACGTATGTATATTTTACGATTAGTCGTGATTAATCGATTCAAAATAAGTTTGTTTACATACTGTGTTTACTGTGTATATTATATATACACACACACGCGCGTATGTATTTTTTTTTTTTTTTAGGATTAGTCACGATTGATTCAAAAAAGTTTGGTTTACATATTACATGTACTGTGTATATGTATGTATGTATGTATGTATATATAAAAGACGTATATATTCTAAAAAATATTTGTATGTATTGTATGTGAACACATAATATTATATATAAATATAAATATTTTACATATAAATCTAACATATTTTTCCTTAATATATACACGTATGAGTGTATATTTACATATACATAATAAATATATACACAGTACTACACACACATAGTATGTAAACAAACTTTTGAATTGATTAATTTGAAATTTTGAATCGATTAATCGCGACTACTCGTTTTGCAGCCCTAATCGTAAGTGCTTCGGTTTACCCATCAACTCTATACACTAGCATATAAGCGTGTACCAATGCCGCATCTTAAAGCTGGTTAGTTTTATCGACGTTATTGCTAAGCCTGAGCCGGTGGCTTTAAATAGAGAATAAATACATGATTAAATGCAACGGACGACGGCGTACGAAGTGAAACGGACTAATTTATGAAAGCGCTATGCCACCTGCCGTCAGTAAATCTTCATCTTTAGTCACTGCACCCTGTTTCAAAACACACACACACACACACACATGCCGAAATCCCAAATAAACCCCAGAGGAACAAACACTCGTTTCCACAAAGTGCACAACGAAACAAACACAAGACGTCTCATCATCTCCTTAACAAGCTGAGAAACGACGACATTCTTCATATAATGATATCACTACCATCATAGCAGCCTAAAAGTACAACAGGAAGCAAAATAAGGTGCTTGTAGCTTATATAAACCCTGGTGGGTTTTGAAAGGCGAGGAAAGTTACTCAGGCGGAGAGATTATTAGCCAGCTCGATCAGAGCCAGAGCTCCATGAAGACGCTCGCGCTGCTCTTGAAGACGCCTTCGAGCCGTTCCTCCGCCGCTTTTCTCTTCGTCTTGCTCTTCTTCTTCACCTTCGTCGGACGGCAGGAAGTCCAGAGGGTCCTGCTGCTCTTGGTCCTCCATAGTGGTCTTACTCAGAGTCTTTGCTTTAGTTGGTGCGGGTGTCCGCTGCTCTCTCATCTGCCAATATCTGACAATACAAAGACAAATAAACTAAATATAACAAACACAGTCAATCTGATGGACCTTCATGCTCATTAATACAAAACTAAAACCATAAAATGTGAGCCTGGAGCACAAAAGCAGTCTTAAGCAGCACAGGTATATTTGTAGCAATGGCCAAAATTACATTGTATGGGTCAAAATTATCCAGTTTTATGCCAAAAATCATTAGGATATTAAGTAAAGATCATGTTCCATGAAGATATTTAGTAAATTTCTTACTGTAAATATATCAAAACTTAATTTTTGATTAGTAATATGCATTGCTAAGAACTTCATTTGGACAAATTTAAAGGAGATTTTCTCAATATTTTGATTTTTTTGCACCCTCAGATTCCAGATTTTCAAATATTGTCCTATCCTAACAAATGTATATGTATGTGAAATGATGTATAAATTTCAATTTTAAAAAAATTGTTCGTTGTGACTGGTTTTGTGGCCCAGGGTCACAAATAATAAATAAGAGACTAAATATAAAAAACACTTCCAAGGAAACATTTCTCATTTTCATTTAGTTTAATTTGATGTGCTGAAATAACTAGAAGTAAAAGAAAGAAGTATTGAAAAATAAACACTATATAGAAATATATATATATATATATATATATATATATATATATATATATATATATAAAGTTACTAAAAAGAAACAACAAAATTACTTTAGTATGAAAAATTAAATTAAAAAAAAAAAAAACTTATTTTAGCTGAGCTATATAAAATTATTTTAAATCTCATAAATTTAATGTAGAAAAATTACAAAAAGTACAAAAATGAATAAAACAAACAAACTTACAACAAAACAAATAACTTAAAAATACTTGTGCAAAACAAAACAACAAAAAGGTAAATGAGCATAGGTGCGTTTTTCAGCCCTCTTTTAATTAACAGGAAATAATCTTGTGTTTTACACGAACTAGGTTTTATTGATTTTATCATGTTTCTTTGTCATGTTTTACTATTTTTCAAGTCATCTAAGCAGAACAGCCAAAGTAATTTCCCTATTATATTTCCTTTTTGCTGAACATAAATGCTATTTTGAAGAACATGGAAAACCAAACAGTTGCAGGTCCACAGTGACTTCCATTTAGTATTTTTTTTCCCTACTATAAAAGTCAATGTGGACCAGCAACTCTTTGGTTACTCACATTCTTCTAAATATCTTCTCACAGGAAAGAGATTAATACAGGTTTGGGACAACATGTGAGTGGGTAAATAATGACAGAAATTCAATTTTAGGGTGAACTATCCCTTTAACGACAGTCGGCAGCATGTTTAGTACTGTCTCTTTAAGACCTGCACGCATCTAATATACAGACATGCATCAGTTTTTCTCTTTACTGTTTACTTTCCTTTTAGACATAACCAACTGAGTCTACATGTAAACCTTGTGTTTTGACAGTATTAGTGCAAAAGATAACTTAGTTTAATAATCAGGCGCTGTTTGACAGGCTTTTTGTGTGCGCTCTTTGGGGGCATGCGCTGCGAAAAAGCACAGGTCAGAAAAGCACGTAAATTAAATGTTTAACCGGCAAGGTTTTAAAGCACATGCAAATAATGTACTTTTGTGATTGCGAATAAGTGCAGTGTCCCGTGAGAGTAACTCTACCGCTGAGTTAACACTGATGTCAATGTATGTGGTGTTGTATAGTATATTGAGACGAAATGTGTTGTAGCACGATATTTCTTCAAAATCAGATCGTGGAGACATTTTTATCGTCCATGATCAAAAATGGTCATATTGCACACCCCTACAATCAGCTGCTGTCTGATAGCATGGATAATTGCTTTTAATGTAGGGCCCTATGATTTGAATTTGTCGGAATTTGTCAAAGTTTGGATGAATTAATCAAAAGTAGGTCATTACACTTCAATCAAATCATGATATGGACTAGTATCTGTAATTAAGCTGCAAAAGTCAATTTAAATATGAATCCTGCATATTCTGCGTGTCTCTGTGTGAATGAACGAATGACGCAGACGCGCGGTTTTGTTTACTACATGCAAACATACACTGAAGCGTGTGATGCTCGCAGTGATTTCAGCATCTGCCGTCTAAACGATCACATAAATAAATAAACAACATCTCCAGAACTGCTCTGAGTCACTTCATGACCGTTTTACCCTTTCATTTGAGTAAAACTAGCATCATATCATCCACACACATAAATGTAAAGGTATTCATGGCAACCCGCCAAAATAAAAGTTCAGTTTAACTTAAACACATTGTGCCAGAAATATATTATTTAGTAGAATATACGTGATACTGCTACTACTGTACTGTTGTAAATTAATACAACTTTTTTAAAGAAATAATCACACAATATTTCTTCCATGTTTTAATTTTAATAGTAAATCGCCTTTATTTACCAAAAATAAAATGTATTTAATTTTCATTAATTGAAAGATAAATTAAATCAATGTTTTATGCCTTCATTTGATAACCAGAAAAATGTAAATACACAACAGAATTTCAGAGGGGGAAAAAAAATAAATAAATCATAAGGCTACAGTAAGAATAAATAAAAAATTGTCTGTATGCATTCAAATAAATAGACATGCTAAAACACAAAATTTGTTAACACTAAAAATAATAAAAAATAAAACATTTCATAGGACGCTTAACATTTAAGCTTTTAATAAATTGATGTTAAATTGTATAAGTTTCATGATTTTAATTAATTAGACATGCTTTTTGATTAATAAAGTTTAGTTTTACCATTAAAAAGGAGTCCAGAAAAATTAAAGCGGAAAAAACGGAATCCAGAAGAATTGAAGAAAAAACAGAATTTGGGGAAAAAAAAAAACAGATTTCATAGGGCCCTATATGCTGATCAGTAGCTGATATATCAGTGCATCTCTATAGTTTTGCTGAAGTACTTAAATGTGTGTTGTTGAATTACTCACTTTGCCAGCCATTCGGCCACAGCCTTGTTGTCGGCCCCCTGTGATTTCCCAGGGCCGCCCTTGGGCTCCTCGCGCTTCAGTCGGGCGTATGGGTGTTTGGGACAGTGACGGTTAGCATGAGTGAATCGGCTACCGCAACCTGAAACACACAAAGAGAAAAAAAAGCTTTGAAATGACTAAGGCAGTGTTATTGAGTATCACTATTACAATGTTTCTCTCAGGACCACTATCATCAATATAACTTACGATTAGCATACATTTTAGGTTGGGGAATGGTTCTGTTCTGGGTAAACACTCCCTGCCCATTCACGTAGCCTAGCATGGATAGGAGCAGGGAGAGCAGAATACCCCCCCCCGCCCCCGCCCCAGGGTAACAGAACAGAACCAACATCAATGATAAAGTAGCTGAAACCATTAATGTTCTACGTGATTATTTTAACATACATGATTCAGTGATCTGACTCAATGATATATTCACTGCCAAGTCCTGACTGGATGAGAGGAGGAGCTGGGGATGGAGGTGGGTGATTAGTTCCTGAGCGAAGCGATAGCTGCTGAATAATGCCTGAAGGGACCTTATGAAGGGAATTATGGGTGTCGTGATCCTATAGGCAGACGTGGATCAGCTGAGTGTCAAGTGCATCGTGTATAAAGTTATTGTCTCTCAAAGGAAAGAGTCGACTCTGAATCATTGAAACGAGTCGTTTTTAAAACAAATCCCAAGCCGTTTCATGATGACGTCAAAATGAATCATTAGCATGAATCATGTTGGTCTTTTCAGAAAAACATATATTAATCTATTTACACTGCCAGCATGTGGAATGACCACATTTGTTAAGGGCTGTTCACAACAAAGACAATAACAATAAAGATATAGTTTTAAATGTAAAAGAATAGTGAGTCCACACACAACTAAAACGACAACAACCCAGATGAACTATATCGTTGAAATCACTTTCAGAATGATTTTTTATAGGATGATGAATAATGAAAGCCAATCAGAAACCGACTTTAAAGAGCTGCTTCATTTAAAGCGGCAGACAACAAATGCAGCGCTTATAATAAACAAAACGTTATTGTGCATTGGTGTGGATGCTGATGTAGTTATTAAGTGTGAACAGGCCTTTAACCGTCTCCCCCATTTTTGAACATAGACATGAAAATGCACTAAACACCAATGACTTGTACATACACTATATAGACAAAAGTATTGGCACCCCCTTCTTTAGAACAGAAAAATGCACTTCCAAATCTGTGGCAACAACGATGAGAACATAATTCATGTGTTTAAAAATTGTATTTCCATCTCTGTTGCAACAGTTTTGGAAGTGTCTAAAATGACTGTACCCATATGTACAAGTCATTGGTGTTTGGTGATGAGTTTTTGGCTCAAGGTCTGCATTTACAGTCACACCAGAGCCAGTGTTCAACTGGGATTAGGACTTGGTTTTATGCAGACCAGTCAAGTTCTTCCACACTGACTCAATCAATCATTTTCTTTTTGAACCTTGTCTTATACACAGAGGCATTGTCATGTTAGAATAGAAAAGGGTCCTGTCCAAACTGTTGCTATAATATTAGAAGCACACAATTTCCTAGAATATCATTATATGCTTTAACATTAAGATTTGTACTCATAGAAATTACTAAAGTAGTCAAACCGGTTCATTAGAAGGGGGCGACCCTATGCTTTTGGCAATATAGTGTATGTGCACCCTTGCACATTAATATGCAAATAACTGGTATCAATATTGGTCACTAATCCTAGCGCTGACCTTTCTCCGAACAGACGAAGGGTTTTTCTCCGGTGTGGAGGCGCTGATGGGTCTTCAGCTGTCCGCTCTGGACGAATGCTTTCCCACAGTCTGGATAATCGCACAGATACGGTCTTTCACCTGAGACGAGAAGAGGAAATTTAACGCTCTTGTTCTGATATGCCAACATAAACCTAAACGACTCGATGTGGCGGCACTGACCCGTGTGTGTGCGTTTGTGCGCCTGCAGCGATTTCTCGCGGGGAAAGACGCGATTGCAGATGTTGCAGCGGATGCGGCTGGTGGAGTTTTCACCCTCGTTGATCAGCTCTCGAACCGTGTCTGCCCGCGGGCGTCCGCGCCGAATGCCATCCTGAAATAAGACAGCAGGAAGATGCATGTTAATACTAATGACAAAATGATACATATAAACACAGCCACTTTATCACTGAACAGAACTGATCTGAATAATAACACTATTGTATTTTTTTGTATTCGGTTTGTTTTCATTATTGATGCATTTTAAAACAATTATTATCTTGTTTGATACTGTGACGCTGCTTTGACACTATCTGTATTGTATAAAGCCCTATAGAAAGATTTGTCTCGACTATAATAATCGCAAGAGAATAATAATAATTAACTTTATTTTTATAGTGCCAAAAGTTGCATCTCAAAGCATTAAAAAAAAAAAGTACAAATGCATTGAAATATAAATGAAAACATTCATCAGAATAGAAAAATGTACTTTGAAAACAAAACAAAAACTGCATAAAAATATTTATTAATTACAAAACAGTGGCATATATTAATGATCCAATAATGTTGGCATAATAAAGTGCCATATGTAATAAACAAATACAACACATTGTAATTACATAATAATAGCATATTAAAATAACACATTTTAATGCAATATATATAATTATGTCATATGTATAGCGACATGTCATAATTACGTAAATATTATACATTTATATATAATTTGGCGCCATATTAGCATTAAAGGCTTAACGTCATTCATGTCAAACTCGAGAATAAAACTTTTAAAATAGTATCAGTAACAATACTTAAATGACTAGCATACAATTTACCAATATTAACAAAATAAATATATGCAACCTTGATAAAAAAAATTTAAAAAAAGTTACATTTTCCCACGAAAAACTTTTTAAAAATTACGTTAAGAGTAAAAACTTTTCCTAGTATTATTTAAACCAGTACACTCAAACAAAATATGTTTTACAGTCACGGAATCGTCTAAATATTAACGCGTCGTTGTGTTAACAGTCACTTTGAGGTAAATGGTGTTTTGTTTCTAGAAGCATAATCGCTAAGATTTTGGCGCGCACGTCTGACGTCACGCCCAACTTCCAGCTGCCGCACAATGGAGGAGAATTTAAAATCCCATTCGCGCGTTTTACATATGGCGCATTCATCTAACGATAACGAATCCCAAAATAACTTCGCTTACCAATCATACAATAGTGTGCTTGCTTTATATTATGCAGTAGCCTATGTTTAGTGTAGCATAGAGTACTAGTACAGTTTGAATCTTACCTTGAGGTGTTCAGGGCAGGAGTTAACATCTGATTCGGCGGGAGAGCCGCTGTTTCGGGTCGGAGAACCAGTTCCGCTGCCAGATCCGGGGCTCAGAGTCACATTATGTGCGTTTTCGCCCCATCGCCACGGATAAACCATAAAATCGCTGAATCCGGGGCTGGTGGGCATCAAAGAGTCCGCTGCTTTCGGTTTGATCGGTGTTGTTTTGATCACAGACACCAGAACTCTTTTCGGCGAGTCGTTACAAAATATCACTTGATGTTTGCTGTCAGCCATCGCAAGTAACGTTCAGTTAAAACAGAGCTTAAAACCGTTGTTAAAAATATCTGAAAGTGTAACTAAGTGCGGTTGGAGAAATATCCCGCCTTTAACGTTCCGCCGTTAGTCGCTGTATTATAAAGTCAGTCATTCCCAATGTTACATGTATCGCTGTTCCAGAGCGCGGCGCCTTTGATTCCGTTCTTCTCCTGCGATCTCACTGGCAGGAGTTGATACAGTGACTCCAACTCAGTTTCCCGCGTTGGAAATCGCGCCCGAGCGCAGGGCCCAGCCAATCAGCGAAGAGGACGTTACAGCGCTCGCGCCATGCAGCCGAGAACGAACCAATGGCAGACGCTGTGGCATTCCCGCAGCCAATCACAGATCGCGAACGGTTCCTTGACGCCGCCACACTTTTTAAATATGGCAGATCGCGCTCTTTCTGACAGACGCAAGAGTTGTCCAATCACAGGAGTTCTTGTGGACTGTACGTCTCCCGCGCATAATGTTTACATTTACATCGATTTAAAGGGAAAGGCGGGCGGTGACGGTGGCGCGAAAGTTACGTAATCAAACCGTCTTTTGTTTCATTGTGTTTTTGCAGAAGCATGAAAACCCTTTAATTATTTTATTCTTATCAAGATAAAAGCCTCCCGCGTGTGTTTCAGTAACATCTGCTGTATTTCTTTCAGGGCATTGTGTTCAAAATAAAGTTCTGAAATTGTTTGCAAGACTTTAGAATTATTTCCACATTTCAGTCAGTTGTGGATATTTTAAATAATTTAATTTTAATGTGTGCTATTTATGGATGATTATTTAGTTAGGGAATAAAGGATGAAAGAGTCAAACAATAAACCTGTTTTCTGCTTTATTATGGAATTGCAATTCTTTTTGGGAGACATGCATGCTTAAATTCTATAAGAATTAAATTTAATTGTTGTAAGAGCTGCAAACACATCAAGTCCCAACCAAAATTCATGTTACAGGTCAACTTAAATCACAAATTATAGAGTTTTAAACTATTAACAAGTGTCCCATAACTCTAAAGTAACTTTTACATTTGTTTGTGTTTGCTGGATAAAGATTTTTAAATATTATTTTAGAGATTGCAGACATAAAGCAATCTGTAGTCAAATAACTTTATTAGGGCAATTATATATTAGTTTTATTTTAGTAAAATTAATTTTCTGAAATACTATTGTTTTATAAATATTTCGAATGTTATTAGTTTTTAGCATTTTGTGTCAATTTTAATTGTTTATGTCTGTATAGTTTTTATTTTAGTTTTATTTTATTTTAATTTATTATAATATTATAAATATAATACCATTTTAAAAATGAAAGATATGTTGCCTTGGCAACCATCCGAAAAAAAAAAAAGTTTTGATATTTTATTTTTAGTTAGCATTTATTTTATTTTACAATGATTTTTCGAGTTTTAGTTAACTATAATAACTCATATTTATATAGAAATTAGTGGGACCAAAATCAAGTGCTGTTAAAAGGTTTAAACCTGGACTAAAATCTGAGTAAACATATAGAAATATATAATGATGTTCATTCAACAACCACATTTGCAATAGCAGAAAGGATTTATTAAAAGGGATATGATTCATATCCTTTCCTATCATATATATATATATATATATATGCACACATGAAGTAATCATGATTTAAATTTGGTCATCAAAATAAAGGTATGCAGTATTTACAGTAAAAAAAAAAAAGTCCTTTTAGTCTATCAAACTCCAGCCTATATACAGCTTTCAGTCATGATTAGCACAGTGTGATTCACATTCAGTCATTTACAGTCTGTCACATTTCTGTAAGTATTAATAAAAGTACTAGATACAGTATTAAAAAAAAAAAACAATATTACAGGTTTAGTAACAATGCATAAGGGCAAAGGCAGCTTCTGACACGATATTTACAATAAAGTCACAGATGCTTAAAGCTCTCTGATTAAAAAATAAACTCATTGCTTTCTCTTGATCAAATAAAAATGATTTCTCAATAAACAGTTAGTAGATCACTTAGACTAAACCATGATGTAAAACTCGTGTGATATCAGCGCAGAGATGTTGGTCTGGATCCAAAGCGGGTTTCAGCGGAGGAGAGGAGCTCGAGCTTTGGAGATGGAGTTACTGTAAAACAAGAAATACATTACAGACCAAACCAATACGTGCAGAAGGACGAGCAGCACTCATGCACATGCTCTAAACTCAGACAGAGGCTGAGAAACGCTGTAGAATTCAAAAAGCAGAAGGAAGTTTAAGGAAGAAATCAGATACCATGGTCTCTGAAAGCGCACCGATGACACTGCGTGAAGCACTTTCCTTCTTCTGGACAGAGATCGTCTATTACCGGCAAGGTGGTGAAAAGATAAAAACCCGTTAGATAAGACGAAACTAATCTCTGATCCTGTTACTGTTTCAGAATAGAGGCCCGTTTACAGCTGGTATCCACACGTCTCATTTTAATGTTTTTGAAAGAAGTCTCTTCTGCTCGCCACGACTGCATTGATTTGATTAAAAATATAGTAAAAATTGTGAAATATTATTAGAATTTAAAATAACTGTTTGCCATGTGAATATCTGTTAAACTGTAATTTATTTCTGTGATCGAAGCTGAATTTTCAGCAGTCTTCAGAGTCACATGATCTTCAGAAATCATTCTAATA
>JAFVLL020027434.1:0-17874 GCA_021397915.2 Tor tambroides
AGGGTTAAAGATGCTGTTTAATTGTTCCCAAGAGCTCTTATTAAGTTGTTGATGAGGAGCTCCAGGGAGAGGCACTTAAAACTGCAACAAAAACAAGCAGTTGAGGCAGGAAAGCTGGTGAGGGGACGGAGGAGGAGGTGCGGAGGGGGTTCCGAGATGGATGATGAATGGATGAAGTGTGGAGGTCTGAATTTTTCGATGCCGGTTTACGTCTAAGCTCGCCGGTCCGTCTCTGCGCCAGGGCCGTGACCGCTATAGACGATGACTGGGACCAGTACTCGCCAATAATAATTAGAAATGGCCAAATTGTCCCACTCAGTATTTGATATTCTTGATACTGCTCTCTTTGTTGTTTGGATGAGGAAAAGTTTTAGGCTGGTCTGCCTCAGTGCTTGTCGTAAGAGTAGCAGGTCTATAACAGTGCTTATCAATATCATAAACTGAAGGCTGGCTTTACGGTTCGCTTCAGTTTTAATGGTGAAAGAGCATAAGGTAAGAAGTGAGTAGCTATTTAATATCATTTAATATCTGACAACTGTTTTATTAAGATAGAAATGTTAAACAACCAACGGTAATATCCAGTGATGCAAACTACTCAACTTTTTGTCATTTTAAATTGAAAATATAGGCTATAATCTATGTGATTCATGAAATTCATGACTAAATGTGAGCAAGAAGACACATTAATGGAGACATTTTCAACATATTAGGTATTAAGAGTTAAAGAGTGCATATTTTAAAATAAAAAGATATATTTATATTAAAATTGATATATTTACATTTATATCAAATAAAAATGTTTTCCCTTCTTTATTCCCATAAATCATATCACATCATTTCATTCCTTTAAAAAAATAATAAAAAGGTCCCTCCATGTTCAAGACAAGGTGGGGGCCGGCAGACAGGAAGTGATGTAAATGGCATGACTATCTGGTAGGTTGGTCAATGATATATGTGACCCTGGACCACAAAACCAGTCTTAAGTCGCTGGGGTATATTTGTAGCAATAGCCAAAAATATATTGTATGGGTCAAAATTATCCATTTTTCTTTTATGCCAAAAATCATTAGGATATTACATAAAGATCATGTTCCATGAAGATATTTTGTAAATTTCCTACTGTAAATATATCAAAACTTCATTTTTGATTAGTAATATGCATTGCTAAGAACTTCATTTGGACAACTTTGAAGGTGATTTTCTCAATATTTTGATTTTTTTGCACCGTCAGATTCCAGATTTTCAAATAGTTGTATCTCAGCCAAATATTGTCCTATCCTAACAAACCATACATCAATGGAAAGCTTATGATGATGTATAAATCTCAATTTCGAAAAATTGACACTTAAGACTGGTTTTGTGGTCCTGGGTCACATATAGGAAACCTGTCTGAAAACAATCAGTTTTGAAATTCCTTTTGGTCACACTAGTATTACAGAAATTATACTCTACACCTTAAAATATACAATGAATCAATATTGCAAAATGATGAGAAATGTCTGGCTGCAATAAGACAAACTATTACAGCATACTATCCTTGCTGGACAACACTACATGTTTCTAGTGCAGTTCAGTGGCATGGGTGCGTTGCATTCAAAAGCTTTCTCAAGCCATTCCTCCTCATTCGCACCTTCTCCACTGGGCAGACTGTGGCCTTACGCTGGGCGGAGCAGCGGGACGGAGTGGATCTGGATCAATACCCCAGCCTGCAGCGCAGCAGGGCCGCGGGCCATCCCTGACCTGGGCTATTGATCAGCCGCTCCTCGGCTGCCAATAGCAATATGCTGGATGTGACACAGGGCTGAGAGCAGACAGGCGGCTGAGGGATGGGGGAATGTGTATCGCCAGTGGCAGCCCCATAGCACAGTGAAGATAAAAGTCAATTCCACTTAACCAAATCACTGACAACTAAATAGTTAGTGGACAGAGGAATGTGCAAGGTCTCAGGTGGTGGCAGCTGGCTGCATGGATGACTGGGAAGCCGGGGTTCCCAGGATTCCCCTCACCTGCACCGGGAAAGCCCTAAATATGGGTGTGTACCATATCACCAGGTCTAACCTGAATAAACTGCAATAAATGAAAATACATATATACATAGTCCTTATACATGTATAACACAAGTAATGCAAGACCAACAAAAACACTTCCATCGAATGATAAACTACAGCCATTTAACAGGCCAACACATTTATTACAATTTATTATATGTACTCTATAATTTATTGTATTTTATTAATGCAATAATTTTCTAATAAAAATGCTACTTGATATAAATAAAAAAAAATCCTTTAAATTTAAATGTAAATTATTTTAAATATTAAATTAAATTAAATTAAATTAGGAAATATTTAAAATGTAAAATTTTGTGCTAAATTATTTGGACATTGTTTAATGTCACACATTACACAGATTAAAGATCTGTTCATGTTGTGTACAGCACTCCCAGGCAGCCCATCTAATCTATCTTCCAGGCAGCCATTAGCAGTCCATATCAGAGTAGTTTACATGTCACTTTACTGCTCCACTGCCTGTTCATTGCCATTCTGTAGCCAATGGCCCGCTTGTCCATTCAACACCTATCTAAGGCTTCATATCTCTTCCTTTAATTACTGACTGACAGGAAGGCAATACTGAACACTTCATTATAGAATCAGTCCAATGATCAGCCACCACAGCCCAAGTCTCTCTGGTCAGTCTGACACGCAATGCCTAGGTCAACAAAGGTCAGTCACCCTGAATTTATCAGCCAGGATTTGACCGAACCCAGCCAGGTCATTGTACAGCGAGGGCAGTGACCTTGGCCGACTGCTTACATCACATATTGATCCAGTCGTTTATGTCAAGGCCACGCTAATCACCAATAGCAGAGTCTCCAAAGGACAGTTAAGCACCAGTGAATGTGTCTGTGACTGAGATTAGAGAGTGAAAACACAGCAAAAAAGGATCTCCACTTTTTCTTTTTTTTTGCAATGAAAATGGCTCAACTTTATAAAAAAATAAAAAATAATAATAAAAAAAGTACTTGCTTGTTGTAAATAATGTGGTCACATTAGCAAAATTTTGGAAAAAGATTTATGGACAAAAAAGGTCCATTCACAAATTCCAGCAGCTTTATGTTGGTCAACATGGCGAATTCGTGACCAGCTGAACCTGATGCGAAATCTGCATTAGGAAATTTTTCATTCTCAAGCAAAATTCCAGATTCCTTTTAAAATGGCTGGAGATTTCACATGTGAACATTCCTTGAACAACAGTAAATGTGACCACACTGAAATTAAACGTCTTAAAGGGAATGTTTGATCATTCTGGAATTATTTACTCACGTCTCTCCAAATCTGTATGACTTTCTAACTTTCTGTCCAGTAAGCCTTTTCAGTGCAATCAGCTAAACAATTATATTAAAATGATATTAATATTAATATATTTACATGACTTTTCCACTTGTTTGTGATTATGAGATAAGATTTTAAACTGTTAAAGTTTAAACTCACAAAACTGGCAATTTCTCAGCAATTTCTACTTGATAATATATTTTAGAGCTTGATATAACTAGAAAAATATATATATTTATTAAAGAAATTTCGATGACTTTTTTAGGATTTTGTAGTTTTTCAGGTCTTTACCTTACATATCCAGGTTTTGCAAGACCTGGTTTTGTGGGAATCCTGGTTTCTTGAGGAAATTAATTGAAATAAGAAATGTAATGTCAGGTTTCATCTTGATTTGTAGTTGTTTTAGCTTAACTGAAATCATTTGAAGTCATCTTGAGGCCCGCTTGGAAGTTTGCTGAGGCCTCCTAGTGGGCCCTGACCCCCTGGTTAGGAACCACTGGCTTAAATAATGGCCTGTTTGTCTCCAAAGCATTGTTACATTTCGCATGGGCTGCAATGTAAGAAAGATCAGTAGAAAAATGGAAAAGGTACTGGTAATTTTTGAAAACTGCCAGTTTACGAACATCTCTCTTTAACCCTAAAACACAACACAATTCAATGCATTATTCAGAATATGGGACAAACATTTGGGAAAAGTCCTACAGAATACAGATGAATTCTTTCATGTTAACACAACACACTTTCAGAATGTACTTCCCATTCACCTCAATTGCATGGAAAAGAACGACTCGTACAGTATTCAAAATGTCTCCTTTTATGTTCCATAGAAGAAAGAAAATCATGATAGGTTAGTAAACAATGTCAGAATATTCTATAATATTTTTTTAATATGAACTATCAGCATAAGTACAGCCATATGTCAGATATCAAACTTATTAACACTGACATCCAATGTCCTATTAAATTCCCAGAAACCACGTCCCTCTGAAACCAGCTGAGTTAAAGGGACACAGCAGTAATCAGCACCTGAACAAATCAGTGTTAGATACTCTCATAAGCCTAAACTGTTTGCAAGATTAAGTAGCTGTCAGCTTCTGTGCAGACCCGGGTTCAATAGTGTGCAAGAGAGCGCTTCAGAGAAAGTTTCAGTACAAACGCGTGTGTATTTGTGTAAGAGAACTTGTGTAAAACCCGTTTCCCTGTGTGTTAGCGTAGCACAGCGCCAGCTGCTCTTCAGATCTCTTTCTCGCTCGGCATCGCTCGCATTAAATGACAATAAAGGTCGGGAATCCGTGGAGCAGGAGAGACGAGCATCCATTTCAACCCTTCTTGCTTTATTACGCTTTGTTCCGTTTAATCAAAAAAGCGATGCATACAGATAACCCCTTTTTAAAAAAGACCTGATAAACAGAAACGATTGCATCTCTAAATAATAGATGATATCCTGGCTTCATACAGACACGTATATAACGGGAAAATAATTGAAGACAACAATGTCCTATAAGAGACCCACTTGAGCAATGCTGATTCAGAAAGCTTCCTGACTTCAAACGCTCTGTCATAAAGTATGGATAATCCCTTAAGAAAGGCGTGCGTCTGTTTACAATTTTCTTCTAATTAAGGCTACAGAATAGGGCGATCTTTGTTCAAATTGATGCGTGTTGGTTGGATTTTGGCAGAAAACTGTACCATTGGAAAAGTGTGTGTTTGTGGGGGGGGGTTACGAAGTAACGAAGTAAACAATAACATCATAATACAATCTCAACGTCTGAATAAATATTCTTGCATCTGTCTATGACACACTTTCAGACAGGAAAACAGGTTTTCAAAATAACAAATTAACCAAGTCTTTTTTAAAAAAAAAACAACAAAACAATAACCACAGTTTTAGAAAGTAATCCCAATGGTCTACGTGAATCCAAGAGGATCTCAGCCACTGTATCAAAATGAAGTTTTGACCTCAATTTGTCTTGACTTCCCTCAAAATCTGGGCACTTTCTTATCTTTGTCGTGTGTGAATTTAAATCGGTTATGGAACAAATCAATCAGAGCAACAAAGAGCAAAACAGCCCCGAAATAAGCTCTAGAAGGAAAATGGGACAATTACACTTGGACACATCCCTCATGATTTTCCCTTTAAAGGACATGTCACATGTCAGTGGCTGGATATCAACAACAGTTTAAAGAGATATGAACGAGGCGATCCCGTCAGACTCACGTGATGGTTTATTTGAGGGTTCTTGAGAGAAAGCTGTAAAAACATAACTGCATACTGTAGACTACATGGATCATGGATAACTTCTGTACAGACAGATGTGAAAATATCAACAGCGTACCATTGATGTAAAAAAAAAAACTGACTGATGAATGATGACTTATATTAGGTCTCTGATCACCATAGATATTTTAAATAGTGGACATTCAATAGTAGTTTTTAATGACATATTTTTTATGCATCCTAATATTATTCCATTGTTGTCCTCTAAATAAAGGATCAAGAACAACATACAAGCATACAAGTCCTAATAAGTGTGGGTTGAACCGCAAAACTGTGTTGGAATGCAAAACACGAACAATATTTTAGAAAATTAGATATTAAAGAGACTAAAGATTGTCAATGTTAAAGCAAGTGCGTTCAAATTCTACTAAAATTCTAATTCATTTGAAATTTGATAACAGATTAGGTAGATGCAAACATGGACAAGTTATGTGAAATCACAAAAAAAAAATAAAAATAAAAAAAATAAATCAACAGCAAAGCAATAAAATGCAAAAGAAACTCAAACTACTTTAAATATGAGTAATTTTTTAAATAAGATTTTAATGACCGTTTCACTTACTTTTGTACAATAAACATTTTTAGCACTGTTCATTTGAAACTTGATAGAAACTAAAATAAGTTGCTAATGTGGACAGGTTATGTGACCCCCTCAAAAATCATAAACAAAACAATAAAATGTTTCTTACTTAACATTAGAATATAATTTTAATGATAGATATTGGAGTATATATTTTTGCAACCATTTTGTGAAAAAAAAACAACCAAAACTTTTTGGTGCAGCACGAAGCCCATCAAAAACACATTTGAAAACACTCCTTGGTTGGGTTGAAAGGCAGATAAAGGCTTAAGATAAGGAATTAAGAGTGAGATTATTGGTGAAGTTTGTGAGACAGTGGTCCATGTGTCTGTGTGGTGGAGATTTGAGGATTAAAATAAGCTGACCCTTCATATTTAGTGCCATGTGTGAGAGATTAATCTAACTAGCCCAGATCACATTAGACCTTATCATTGTGCAGAAGATCTCACTGTCGGCCGGAGCACAGCCCGTCCCCTGCTGTTGGATTAGTGACTGAGAGACGCCTGCATGTGTGTGTGTGTGTGTGTGTGTGTGTGCACGCGTGCTGACTGAGCTTTAACTGACAAAGGATCGCACCTATACTAAAGCCGGAGAGGACCTCAAACACTTCATTAACACCTCGAGCCATGCAATCCAGACAACCCACGCTGAGCGCCGTCCCATGGCCCGTTCTCCTCCATCACTCAGCTCTGCTTCACTGGCCCATTCCCATGCCGAACCAGAAAGAGGCAATTCATCATTGTTCATCAAGCCATGACGGTGATTAAAGCTCTTCACCTGTCACCTTCTCCTGGCCTGTGTCCGTTTCAACATGTCAGGCGCTATAGGAAACCTTCAAGACCCCTCTGACACATCTCAAGGCATAAAAATCACCTCGCTGCCAACTTCTCGCTGACTGAAAAGCCCTGGATCTGCCACCTCAACACCAAGCACGGGGTCGCTCCATACACTTCCTCACAAACTTCTCACACAAACTTCACCAAATAATCTCACTCTTATTCCTTATTTTAAGCCTTTACCTGCTTTTCAAACTAGTGTTAATTACTAAAAATATTCACTGACAACCTTCTTTTCTATGACTAACACTAACTGTGACTATATCAACATGCAAAATCTTTGATGAAAAAATATGAGACTAAAACATAGTTTAAAAAATACAAACTCCCTATATCCCAAATTTCACTATATTTTCTTCAACAAAAAAAGAGGAGAAAAAATATAGACCTCCGCAAGTTTTCTTGCTTGGGGTTGCCAGATGTCAAAATCCCTCTATCAGTGCTTTTCTCTTAAAAGGACACATTTTCTGTCCTGCGTTTTACTTTATCTTCATAACCTTCCAACCATTTATACAAACTCTTTTTTTACACTATGGAAAAGTGCTGAAAACATTGACAAACATGTAAGTTGGAGCAATTTCTATTGAGATATTCTGCTCAAATGAAAGTGTAATACAGCCAGTCTGTGTTCCTTCAAACAGTCATTTGCGACTAAATCTGCCATCAAAACCTCCTCAGTGATGAACTGTAATAAATCCAAATAGGGCCCATGTATCCTGTGATAGCTACAGACTTCCCAGATGTTATCTGTCACTCAAGAGAAGACTCCTGGTGACCAGATGTATATGTGAGGAACATGCCATATTCCCACATTAACAAAAGTCAAGTGTGAAGATATTCATCATACATGCACACAGTGCTGATCCTAGACTTCTGGGGGCCCTACGCAAAACTGTGTCGTGGATTGGGGGGACGAGTTATGAATGGATGAAACAGACGCCTTTGTCCGTGTTCGAATCGCGCTCATGGAAAGCGCTTGAGAAACAGTGTCTCATCCACGGCTCGGTACGCTTTCAAACTCGTTTTGTTTTTTAGTCTTGAGCAAGAGACTGTATGACATTCACGTTACATGATTTGACTAATTTTTACGTAGAAAGGGCGACAGCGCAACGCATTAAAATATATTAACATTCATGTTTTCATAACCGCTGGACAAATTCAATAACGAAACTAAAATTAAATCATATTTGAGAGCAAAGGGGCCCCCTGGTGTTTCGGGGGCCCTACGCAGCTTGCGTACTTTGCGTATGGGGAGGATCGGCTCTGCATGCACACACCAAAAATTATATAATTTTTTTCCCCCAAACAAGAGTTAAACTGTAATTTAAAAAAATGCCATGCTACAAACAAATAATCCTGGATTTTTGTTTTAGATTTCATCTGCATTCATCATATTTTAGTATGTTACAATATAAACCACCAAATGAACCTACAGCAAAGCCTGAAGCTCAGGCCTAGGAAGTTTGAGTTAAAGCCTAGCCCAAGTGTAACTTTCCAATTTGCATCAAAACTGCAAAGCTTCACGGTCTCCGCTTATGCCTATTCATTAACTCCTTAATCACTATGACAGCTGTTTATAGCATCTCCGCTAAGAGGCAGGAAATTATCAATTTATTTATTTACTGCTAACAAAGGCCCCCTGCATCATGTAAAAATAAATAAACACGAGGATGATAAGGCCGGGAGAAACACAATGCCTTTAATTTGTGCAAAGCTACTTTGGATTGATTTTGTTTTTTTTAACCAAAACTAGCTAAGTGGATTGCGAAAAAGAGTTAACCACTTTTATCATTTGCCGAAGTGACGAATCTGCTTTTCCTTTGTATTTCCCCTTAAATGCATGTTCTGTTTCTCTCTGATAAGTTATGTTGTCTAAAAACATCCATGCTTCTCCAGCGCTTTGTTCGTCAGAGGAACTTCATACCCAGGGATTTACTAAACACAATTCATCAAAGTGGAACAGCAGTGTTTTTCTCCCTGCTTTCCTAATCCCTTTTTGCCGCAGATGAGAGATTTGCTGTTCAGACTCATTAAGATTAGAACGTTTTTGCCAGAGTTATTTAAGAATGCAAAGTTCCCGCCGAAGACCGCACAGAGTTCACGGAGAAGGGAAATCTCACGGAGATGCTGTGTTCTTTCACAACGTGACCATCACGGCTCGCATTTCCACGCTCTGTGTCGAGGATTGAGCGCTAGCTAGTGAACCGGCTCTCAGAAACACTGAACTCGTTAGGACAGACAGCAAATTATCCATGTGTCTGACAACGGAGTTGAATTACAAAGTTCAAGGCAAACAATGGGTGAATCAACATTTCAAGAAACAGCTCAAATTGTGATAATTGAAACAGCTACAGAGCATGTATCATATGTACGCTTGGCGGCCGGGGGAAAAGGGTGCAGCGCGTGTTTGTTTTGGCGGCTTGAGTGTCAGAGTTTTGGCTGGGAGAGCTTGTGTTTTGTTTAGGAATGTAGGGTTCTTTGAGAGAGCTGCTGTAGTGGTTTTGGCGTGGGAGGCCGAAGTCCTATGACTAAAGAAGCAGAGGTCTTTGGCACAAAAGACCGAAATCTCTCTTCCTGCTGTAATAATCCTCCGAACACGTGTTATTTTTACTCATTTATACATATATATTTTCCATGATATGAAAAGGATTTTTTTGACCTAAGCTGGCGATGCTCTTTGAACAGGCTAAGAGGTTTTGTGTGGAAGTCCCTTGGATGGTGGTAATATTTCGATCAAAAGAACGGTGGTTTAGGATTAAGAAAGTAGTGGTGAAATAAAAAAGTGCCTGAGGGGCCGTTCACACAGAACATGTTTTTGCGTTCCGTCAGCACTATTTGTTTAATTGTTGGTCTATATAATAATATATATATATATATATATATATATATATATATATATAATAAAGCTCATTCTGATTCTGATTCTGTGTAAAAAGGCACTAGATGAACGGCTTTGGTTGTTACGCTACATCTCACTGTTTTTTCAGCATCTCACGCCATGTTTTTAACAGGGTGCGTAAAGTTAAAAAATTGTTAAAATTTCAAACATTTTTTTGAGATACAGTGCATCAGTTTTTGTTTCAAAACAACGAGTTTTGAACGAATGTATTTGAGTGCAGGATAGCATATTACTATATGGACAAACATTCATTTTTGCATATGAACAAGCAACAATATATGGAAAACAGAGTTATTATAGTAAAAAAAAAACACTTGAAATAAATTAAACATTAACTGATAAATTAAATTAAATTAAATATTGGCAACATTTCACATTTTTGTTTAGTTAAACGAAGTACTAAAATAACTAAAACTAAATAATCTAAAACTAATTAACAAAATGTAATAAAACTATATAGACATTTAAAAAAAAAGCGACAAAAACACAACAAAATTACTAAGACTAACGTAAAAAACGTAATTCAATAACGTAATTCAAAATATTAACAAAAATACTATAGCAGTGATAATAAAATTACACTAATGGGAATTAATGTGCCTACTGTATATATGGACCTTTTCAAATCTGCTGTTCTTTTTAGTTGTTTTTAATGCGTCCCGTGTGAGCAACCCTTGAAACGACTACAGTATGTGCTTCATTTTATTTTTAAAACAGAATTTCCCAAATAATGACTGTATAAATCAGCAACAAAAATATCACGTAAAACAGAAAAATAATGGAAAAAGTCATGTGTCTGGGCCATGTTCTATAGTAATACCATGCTTTTTAAACATGCACCATAGGAATATGATACTCTTTAAAGTTCCTTGAACCAAGTATGTATACAACAGAAGTCTTGCCTACTCTAAAATGTAACATTTGATCTGTGGCATGAGGGGGGCAGCGGACGCATGGCATGTGGGCATTGGGGGGCTTGTGGTCTATTAGCATGTGAGCCGGGACAGGTTTTCAGAGGGGGTGGATTTTAGGGGGAGCAGTAGTTTTTTGGCCGCTCTTACGCTGCAGAGGGATTCATACTCCAGTGCTGTATGAACACACAGCTTCAGTCTCGGCAGCTTTCCCAAACTTTCCAACTCCAAGTGTCGCAATCTGGTTCCATTTTACAGCTGGCCTTGAGATTGTAACAGAGCCCCTTTCTCCCCCTCCCAAACCACATATTTAATCCCTTCGCTTATGTCAAACTTAATTACGGGACCTTGTACAAAGAAATAACAAGTGTGCCTTGTAGGAGAGGGAGCGAGGGGGTTTTCGTGAGGAAGAGAGAAAAATGGGGGTATGCAGAAAAAAAAAATTAAGGGCTAAAGGGAAGGACTGAAAATCTATCAAGACATAAAACGGAGGGTAGTAGTTAACAGAAAGGAAGAAAAAAGCAGACATGCGGTGGATTTGTTACAAAAACTCTGTTTAATACTAGAGAGTACAGCCAACAGGGCTGAAAAAAAAGAGAATAACCCAGTTTTGCGTTTCATATTATCTGGGATATCATTTATAAATCAAGTTCACATTCTGAAACGACTGACATATTTCACTAAAGCATAAAAGAAAAGATAAAGTGACAAGGAAGGCACAATTGCCAGTAAAGAAACTATCACAGTTCTGTAATAAATGATTTGGTATATATTTTGGATAATTATAAAGTATTAAAATTATATATGATTAAACAATCTAAATTATTATTATTATTATTATTATATAAAAAATTATATATATATGCATATATATAAACTTTTCATGTTTGATTGGATAAATGTCTCAGTGCAACTCTATTTCTTTGACATTACAATTCAAATTTCAGTTCCTGTCATTTCAATTCATCATCTTGCTGGGTGTGGCCCATTTAAATTCCAACTCATGAATTGAAAGGAAACCAATTGCGCATTTTGCCCAACCCTGCCATTGTAGTGCAGTGTCAGAGGGATTGGATGTTTATGACTAACACAGTGACAAAACCGCCTGTAGGTATATTGTGGCTTTAGTGCATAACATAACAAACCTTCAGAACTTTATTACCACTGGCTAACAGATTCATTTTCACCATCTGTCTCTGGATGTGTGTGTGTGTGTGTGAGAGAGAATTTAAGAGTATGTTTGAGCGTGCATGTGTGTGTGTGTGTCTGTGTAAGTATTTACTATTCAGAAGTGGAACAGTCAAGAAGAGTGATGTTTAGTCTGTCAGTTTAAAACTATTACCTCAAATTCCAAAAATGTGAGCTAAACCTGTCTCACACTGACACGGAAGACAGCGCTGTGAAGAGCATGCCTTTGAAAGTCAAAATCAATTTTCGGTGGGGTAAAACAAACGCTTCATCTGAGTTCCACGAACCGGATTTCTAACACTTCTAAAAGCACATATTCATACAATCTTTATAAGGCAAAAACAGACTAAATGCAGTGTAAAACTGCTTTGAAAGAGAAGGATGCACCGTAGAGGCTGAGGTATAGAGGGATGAAACAGTCAGCAACTCTCCTCAGAGACACAACAGAGAGACAGACAATTACAGTCTCAAAGGAAGGCTGGAAGAAAGTCAAGAAGAAAGAGCTCTCCTCCACTGCCGTCAGCCTCGACTTTGCTCTGGCCTGCTGTCTGTCCTCAGTGGCCTGGCTGAAGAGTTCCCAGGGTGGTCGAGCGGCCCAGGGCTGGGCTGAAGGAGACCAGATTCCCATGCCATGGGCGGTGGGACTGGCGCGCCACCCGTAGTTATTTATAGGCAGCCTGCTCCGAAGGGCCAGGAGAGAGGGCATGATTGTTTTCCTTTCCATTCCCCTGGCCCACTCACCCAGCCTCACACAAGGGTGGTAAATATATACCCAAACACTGGGAGCTGTGCAGAAGGGGGAGAGAGAGACGGGGAGAAAAAGAGAGCCAAAGACACGTACAGTAGAGAGGGACAG
This sequence comes from Tor tambroides, assembly GCA_021397915.2. Lineage (NCBI taxonomy): Eukaryota > Metazoa > Chordata > Actinopteri > Cypriniformes > Cyprinidae > Tor > Tor tambroides. The sequence goes on from JAFVLL020027434.1 coordinate 12,881, forward strand.
AGTTGAGTGGAGAGTTCAATCATGGCTCTTAGGAAAAGGTGTGCTTGATTTGGACTATAGGTGACGTCTCGGCAACTTAGTCCAAGATGTTCAAAGAAGAATATTTTATGTTCATTGTGAGTGGCATGCTGTTGATTACAAGAGAAAAATGTCCAGTAAGCAAGCCTGCCAAATAGTCAAGCCTAAATGCATAAATGTCAACGCACTGAAGTTGTTTGCAGAAATATTTAGGAAAAACAAATAGGTCACTGTTTACTTTTTTTTTTCTTATTGCAAATTTTATCTTCCAAAAGATATTTTAATATGAATATGATTTCAAGTCTTTTTTAATAGCTCAGAGACCATTTCAAGCTCCAAATCAGGAAAAAAGCACTAAAAGCATCATAAAAGGAGTGATTTGTGCACTGTATTTTGTGCTCTATATTATAAGCCATGTGATAGCTGCTGCTCTGCGAGAAAAGAAAAGAAAAGAAAAAAAGAAAAGAAAAAAGAAAAGAAAAGAAAAGAAAAGAAAAGAAAAGAAAAATACCAGTCATAAATATAGTGTTTTATATGATTGACATCCTATACCAAATTTGGTTCGCTCCTCACAGAAAGCTACAGTATAGTATGGCTTCAGAAGACCTGGAATTTTACACAGGAGTCATATGAACTACTTTTATGGCACTTTTATAGACAGACATGGTTATTGTACTGTCGTATAGACATTTTATGGAAAAGAGCTTCGTGAACATTCTTTAAAAATTCTCCTTTTCTGTTCTACAAGGAAAAATGGGTAATTAATAGCAATATATACCTGATTGATTGCTTGTATCATCTGCTAAATGCAACATGAAGATATTTAAATCTTATTAACATCAGGATATTCTGTAAAGCTGCTTTGAAAAAAAAAAAAAGTGTATTGTGAAAAAGCGCTACTTAAATAAATTTGACTTAATTAGACATGATTAAATGTAGCCATGATTTGTGACCAGCAAAAATCTGTTTAATAGAGCATTTAAGCAGCAGGGATTGAATGAAGACAGAAAAAAAAAATGAAGGAACAGAAATTATGAAAGAGGAGGAGGGAGGGAGGGAATAAGAGCGAAAAAGGCAAGGAAAATGAGACCACAATTCCTCCGGCCCAGGGACACCAAGACTCGGCGCAGCTCTGGTCCTGATCACCCTCAGCAGGCGAGACCTGGCTCGGCTCAGCGTAGATCCGTTGAGCATGCAGCCCCGCCAGGCCCGATCCACACGAGACCCGGGTCACCTAAAGCCAAGCAGCAGAGCAGCCTGGAGCAGTGGCCTCTGGGCCCCTACTGCAACTGATGTCTGAGAGAGTCTGCCAGGATCCAAACATCAGCCCCTGCCCTCCCCCTTTCTCCTTTTCTCATTTTCTCTCTTTCTTCTTCTCCTCCCAAGCATGGGAATTCCAGAGTGACATTATTACTATGATCAAAACAGACCCTATAAATACCAAAAGCTATGATGAATATAACAGCAATTACAGAGGCACCGATAATTAGAGCAGGAGGAGAGGCAGAGATGGAGGAGCAGGCATTGATGTGCCCTGTTTTTGTGTTTAAGGGGGTATCTGAACGTATGAGAAATTAGGGTGGGTGAAGAAATGCTGCTGATGGTATTGCTCTCAATCAGAGCCTGAGGGAGCATGTACTCTTGCCTTTTTCTCTATCGCTCCGCTCGCTCTCTTTGTCTCTATTCTTGCATCTTAAAAAAGGCATCAAGCATCTGCTTTTGTAATGATCACTTAGCCAACAAACAATTAATGGTCTTCCTTCGCAGATGTTCCTGCAGAAAAAATGAGACGGCAGGGGCCAGGAACCTGTCCCAGCGGAGACCCAGTGAACTTACAGCTGCCTCTCCTACTCTCTGCTTTTCCCTCTTTCAAGGCAGACGTCCATTTCCCTCTGTTTCTTTCTTTCTTTCACCCTCTTGCCCTCTTTCGTTCTCCCTCTCTCCTCCTCTCTGGCCCGTCCACGAAAGCATTGCGTCACCAGGATTCCAGAGCACTGGCATCTGTTTTTTTACGCTTGTGGGAAAATAGCAGCTCATGTTTCCTAAGATGCTTCTCACATTCCTCACCCCGTCTCCAGATCACACGGGCCCAATGAGTGGGCCGCACCAGGAGCGCAAACACAGCGGAACGGTCTGATAAAGTATGGAGTTTTTCTAGCAGAGAGAGAGCAAATACCAAATTGTTTTTTGCGCGCATGTTTGTTTTCTCTGTTCAACAGGGTTGTCAAGGTGATATCTAGGACACCAAATAATTGCATATCCATGTAGTGACATTTTTTCCACAAAGTTTCATAATACTCTCTCATAAAAGTCTTAAATATTCATTTGTATAATCAGTATTTACTGAGGTCATTTGTATTCTGGATGCAACCCAAAGGTCAGTGGCTTGAATGTTTTAAAGGCAGTTTTAAACCATAAAAGTACTAACACAGAAGTGGAAAAATTCTACTTGAATGTCAGTATTAAATCAATTATTTAAGGTAACAACTGGCCAAACTCTTTTTGTTGATACAATTTGATACAACTATAAAAGTCAAAAAGATCAAAATTAAACTAGAAAGATGATGCATTAACAGTAGAAGTAGAATTAATTTTTTGGCAGAGACTGAAAATTTAGCATTGACCCTTTGTGATAATGAATCAGCTGCTGGATATCAATGGCTGTGCTGTAAATGTTTGATGTGGGCAAGGAAAACACAATGGGCGAAATCCGTTTGAAAGTGAGCATTACTATGTCTTATTCACTCTGAAGGGCAGAGAAATTATAGTACTTTGAAGGGTACAGGATATTGCTGTCTCACATATGCGGCCATTTGAAACACTCTACATGAAGCCATACATCACTACTTATTTTGAAATGGAATGCTGTCTTAATAACATAACAGTAAAAATGAATGCACAGTTGAGTCATGATTGGTTGATTGGTTGTTTCCGCCAGAACAACCAATTACTCTTTTTTTTTTTCTCTATCTATCTACGCAAACATATTTATTTCCACCCAGACGTGGTCCCTCCTCCACCCCAGCACCACCTGTCTAGATCTGCTATGGAAGTTTCCTCCTAATTTACCCGTGCACCATACCTGTAATTCTGAGTAGGTTTCAGCAGAAGCGTTTGCCCATGCTAACTGCAGCAATGCAGCATATCTAGTTTGCCAAGATCAAGCAGTGGCTTGGTGGATGGATGCTCCAAAATGCAACTTACTGGGACCGGAGACTTACAGTTCACAGGGGGGCCTGTTAATTTAAACTACGGCACTGCATTTGAATAGCCTCCCCCTCCTCTAGCATCCCCTTTCTCCCTTAATGGGACAACTTTGAACCTTATCTACTCCTAAAAGATGCACATTAATACTTTAGAGTAGTAATGTACCATTAAGGCACTACTTTAGGGGTAAATAAGGTACAAAGATGTCTCTTTGAGGACCCTAAAAGATTCTTCTTGACAAATTAAGCCTTGAATACCTTTCCCTCCTTTGTCACTCATGTACTTACTGGGCAGTTTTCAGGCCTGGGTTACCACCATTATAGACCTACCTCAATCATATCTCCCACCCACCAACTGCCTCTCTGTACAGCCTAGCGTGGGTCATCTCCTGAGCTTAACTCCGCAAAATTCAACGCTTTACAAGGCGCCTTCCTTCTAAATCTTTAATGGCGGGGGGTCGAGTAGGTCCAATTAGGAGTTGTAGTCTTCAGGGTCTGAAGACTGGAGGGGTGAGGGTGGGCAAGAGTTTCTTGCATGGACACAGGATGTGAGGAGAGGGGGAATAGTCATCAATTAGCGTCAATGAATCTTAACCTCACTAATGACTGCTGGGTCCACGTCTAGCGGTCTGCTGGTGTCTGCTGGGATGGCGGGGGGTACAGTCCTCATGTATGTCTCTGGACGTCACAGACTGGCCTGAGGCAATATGCTAAGCCCTCCCCCATATCACACACACTTACTCATTTACCCCCTGTCATCACACCAATTGAGGGATCCAAGCTGCATTGAGATTCAATGCATATCCATTCCATGCCACAACCATCCCCACAACAAACATTATTTCATTTAATATATTATGCATTCAGCTTGAAAAATATGTGAGCCAGTGTGGCATGTGTTAATGTGTGTGTGGGAGAAAAACTGAATTTCCATCTTAGGTCAAGTGCTCTGGCAACCATGTGGCTACACCATGTTTGGGGGTTGCAACTTGTTACAGTAGTAATATACTGTATATTCAGTGTAATAAAATAAATAGTTATAGTCTTGGTTTCTGATTGACCAATACAGCATTGCAGCAATGTTAAAATACATGATATAGTAACAGCAAACCATTCTTATTGTTGCACAGAAATGTCCTGTTATGTCAGGGACTATATTTTAGTCAAAGGATGCCACTTAAAGTATTTGCTTTTTAAAAAAATAAATAAATAATAAAATAAATAAATATTAACTTTTTTCATATTTAAAAATTTAAAAAATCTGACTATATTATCTTGCACAATATTGCATTTCTGCATTTCATATATTTATTTAATAATGATAGAGCTTTCATGAAGTCAAATTATATATATATATATATATATATATATAAAACATATAACATAACATAAAACATACAATGTGTTATTCTGCTAGGGAAATTATTCTCCTGGTGGCTTGGTATTTTGTTACCTAAAGCAATGAAATTTGTTTACTAAATGGGATTTAACTTTTGGAACTACTTTATCTGTGATTTATATAGTGAACTCCAGCAGCACTGTGAAAACAAGACTATATATCCAATCCCCAAACAGTTGGATGAGCATGTGTGAATGAGTGCGAGTTTGCGCTTGCATGCCTACTGGTTTTCCTGCAGCAGCCTGGGCCCGCAGACAGCTTTGCACCAGATGTCAGTTGAACAATTTTTGTTTGTTCATGTGTCCTGCTTTATGAACCCTCCCTCAGAGAGGGTTCCCGCTTTCCGCCCAAGTCGTCAAGTGGCTCAATTA
>JAFVLL020027435.1:0-10614 GCA_021397915.2 Tor tambroides
TTCTTCTTTGTTTACGTTGTTGAACGCCGCGTACAAATGACGTCGCTGTCGACCGGCTTACGTCACTTCTTAGTACCCACTGTCGGTGCGAATGCGACCCTTTAAATGGTACTGGGAAATAGTTCGCGCAAAATAGTCCCAGTACTTTAGTACTGTACTTTTAGTTCTGGAACTAAAGCAGTGCAAAAGCCCCTACTAACTCCTTACATGTGCAAACACTCATTGCTTTATTAACACCAACCAATCATGGCTTTAGAATAGGCTATAAATACATATCTACACAACCACACTTGGTTGATGTATTTCTTTTCTTTCGTACTATGTAATACTGTAAAAAAAAAAGTTTGCTTTCAATCTTGCTTTCGTGTTTACGGTGAATTTTTCAACATCTCTTTGCCAATTACTTTCAATCTTGTACAGAAATGTACACAGGAGCTCATAAAAGAAGAGCTTTAGGTTTTGAATAACTGTGTATATGATACATCCAAAAATATAATATTATGGCAAAGGTGTTTGCAACGTAAGACAAATGTTTGCTTTTGAGATGTGTTTGTGATATACTGAATGCAGTGATTGATTTTGATGGACATGTAATGCGGTCAAGAGCTGCCTGGAACTACTTTAGCTGTGCATTTCCCTGAAAATAATTGAACACCTTAGAACGTTTGTCAACCAATCACATTCAACAGCCCCGTAGCATAATATACTATATTACAGCTAGAATCTCAAACTGTGTGTAAAATTTCTTAACATTGCAGTGAATGGACTACAGATGTGTCTTTTCAACAGCAGGGGTGATAGAGATCAGTAGAGTCATTTACTGCGCACCAAGCAGCATCATGTCTGTTTTTGTAGGGAGAATCAAGAACCAGTTGTTCATTTTTCTTTTACATGTATAAGTATTTTATTAAAAATCCAAATAAATTTTGATAGCAAAAATTGCATATATAATTGCATCTTTCATCTGAATGCCTCTAAAACAACTTTCATTTTTGGCTGCCATCAAGGTAAGACAGAAAGTTTCAAAAGGGTGATCATGGTATGGAAAGCACTCAGTTTTCATTATCCAATAATCTCCTGATTGATTAATAAAGTCCCACATTTGTTTCCTTGTTGGAATACCACATAGGACAACATAAAACTGCTTTATTACCTCCCCTCCACACAATTTTTCATGGTTAAAGACTCATTTATCAGGTCTGTCCAAGAGCAGCCAGACAGAGATGATTCAATCAAACTGGGACCAGAGCACATGTAAATGGAGGATGTAGACGGTCAAAAGTGAAGAAGAGCAGACCACACAGACTCAACTCATCTGAGCTGCCTTAAGCAATGAGAGAAATGGGCTGCAGGAGTATTCAAGAGATGTGCTTTGGGGAGATGTAATCTAACGAACTAAAGCATTTTTGTGTTCATAAGAGAGTCTCAAGACGTGTTTTCTAAAAACTACCTTTAACTACTTATAAAGTACTTTTTAACTCACCATTTCATCCTAAAATAATAAGCAACTTCTTAAAGATGGTTTTAAAGTGTTGATAGCCCAATAGGCCTCGACTATGCAAGCATTTCACTCACATTTGCGACTAAAAATAAATGTATCCAAACTGTAAAATTTATTTAGGAGCATGTGTGCAAATTAAAAAAGTCCCTTTGTTTTATGAAATTTTAGCTCATAAAAAGCATTAAGTATAATAGTAAATAATTGAATAAAAAAAAATGAAAAAAAAAATCAGGAATCGCTAAACAAAATTAGAGTCCCCAGTGTATTTTAACCTTGTTTATAATTAGAAGCCTCACAATATGCATACTGGGGAAAGAAGTAAGCATCAAGCACAGCTACTGCTGCAGGCTAAAAACCCTCTCCAAGTTATTGCGTCTCCAAATCCCCTTTTAATGAACATGAAAGCTAAAAATAAAAATACTCACTTGCTGACCTCACTGACCATCTTGACCCAACACTAGATTTTTAAATCGACCACCAACATTTACATAACACCTATTTATTTTCAGCATCTCTACCTGCCCTGGTAAATAACATGAACTATACCAGTACACCAATCCAATTATAAAATGTTACATTCATAAGATTTGCATATAGAAATCTAAAAAGTACTGCTGCAGCAGCCTGTTTTATTACAAGGGTCAGAGGATATAAATAAAGTTTTTAGTACAGGAAACCATGACTAACTGACATGACTAGAGATTTCACAGGAAAAAAATTAAATGCTAAACTGTAAAGCACGTCTTCACTAATTACTGGCAGTCCTATAAGTCATGTAACATGTTGTGTAAAAGAGTTATGCAACAGATGCGCGTCCCTGAAGTGCAACATTCATTTGGCGCTTGATTCACTCTCTGGTGAAGCTCCTACACAATGTCATTATTGAGATATTTTTCATGGCATATGGATAACTGGAAAGTGTGAACTGAAATTTGAAAAAAACTGCTGCGATTGTGTCCAAAATGTTCTCTGTTTTCACAGCGCTGAATGCAGGCTGTGGCGTGTTGCATTTGTGGCGTGACTGAACACAGCTCCAGGCAATGCCAACAGGACTCCTTTCAAGCCAAAAACGCAGAGTGATTAAACAAATTAAGCCTGTGATCAATTCACATTAAGAGGATCTGGTTTTACGGTATACTTCTGCAGTATTGCCCAGGCTGTTTCTACATTTTCCGCTTCCAGCAGCAACAGACAAGCACAGGACTTCTGCTTTATTAATCAAAGTGTTTGCATGTATGTAGATCATTGCAGAATGTATAAATTTAGCATGTGAGCTTGGTTTTCCACTGAACTCGTTTCATTATTGCATGTGTAGCAGAATATTAGTTGATAGACGTGATTTCCTGTTATTTACATCCATTCACACAATATGACGTAAAGAGATGCACCATCGTCATGGGAGCTTCCCCTTGGGCTATGAACTGAGCGAAACTACTCGAGGACAGCTGTTATGACGCTGCCGTTGTGGTCAATGTCGCATTTGGTGGCAGAGATTTAACTGATGAGTCTTTTCTGATAGTGACAGAAGGAAAAAACATATTTAGTTCTAAATGCCAAATAAAAAGTTCAATCAAACTTTGGTGCAATTTAGTGCAGAGTTTTGGCAAAATTGTGCATTTTTCCATTTATTATATGCAATTAATCTTTTTGCATACTGCCAAAATATGCCTCTACAAATTAAATGCAATTTAATTAAGAACCTTTGCTTACTAATACATTTTAGTACTGTGCTAGATTGCAATTTGATGCCCAATGTAAAAAAAATCTCTTTTTTAAAATGTCCTGTCTAAACCAGTTTAAAAAATAGCCATTTAACAAATAATTTAACCATTTGACAAATAACAGTAGTAGTAAATGATGAATATATAATAGTATTGTAAAGTAAAACAGAAGCTAAAGCTCATGAAAACATGATTTCACTGCTAATTTCTGACTTCACAACACCACATCCTTAAACTGACATGAACTTGTTTGTACTTGCACATGTACACAGGTAAAGTGCTGATAAATTTCCAAAATAAAGTGCCTGACACCTTATTTGATTAGACAAGATGTTAAGCCAAAATTAAATTAACAATGACTCTTTTATTTTCTAGACTAGACGTCACTTGCTGAATTAAACATGCGCTGCAGTGAAGTCATGCGAAAACAATGCAGCATACTGCTGTTTAAAAGGTTTTATATACCAAAACAGTAGACAGTATACAGTGTATATTCACTTCAAATTGCAATTCATCACTGCTATTGACTAATGGACCACACACACAAACAAACACACCGGTTAGTGTGATTAAACATTGCATAATACTTCTTTAGAAACTTGGCCTTTTCATAAGGAATACCAACATCATAAAATTGCAACATGGACATGTCAAAATGCGTAATTGTTTATAATTACAGTCTACAGTGAGTGGAAAAATTTGAAGCAGGTCCAATGACCTCTCTTACTAAACGTCCAATGTTGCTCACAAAGAACTGCTAACATGCAGATACAACAAAACACTCATAAACAACATTTTTAGTAAATATGAGACACTATGACAGTTACCTCAGTGTTAGTAATTTAAAGCCATGTGGGCAGGTCTTGTGACCTTCTCTACACAGCAGAATATAAAATGTGTTTGTTAATCGTTTCTTGAATTAAATTATCTGCAGTGAATAAGAAGTCCTTGGTCCTCATAGTCCTCTTCTATAGTTTTTGCTCTAATTACCTAACTAAATATGACGCAATACCATTTGGCAATATGGAAAACATCATTGGGACTCTACAGCTTAATAACAGGAAACCATTCAAATCCAGATGGGAATATTAGCCGGTCTAATTTCTAGTTGTTCTTTAATCATACAGCCCTTGGGGGAATATTTAGGAACTTTAGAGGTGGTGAACTTGGATCTGTCTGATTCTCGCGTACAGTATCGTTCCCCAAAGGGGTCTGATAGAGGTTTTCGTGTATCCTGATGTACAGACCCATGAAAACTCACAGGGCTTTTAATAGCGTAAGTCTTCATTTTCTATTCAAAGGACAATTAAATAATTTGTCATTTCCCTGTGTTGAAAGCAAACACCCACACATGTGCAAAACACAGCGAGACTTGCAGGTCTGTCTGAATGCTGTCACAAACAGCTCAGGACAGAACATTAGACATGCAGGAACCAGAGAACGAATATCCACTCGCCTTACAGATGATTGATACAAAAAATGAATCTAGATCAACAATGTGGTTACTCACACTGTCAACAAACTACACACACCTCCATGTAAAGCAAGAGAAGTCACGCTGTTTCTAAAATATACCAGACACAAATACCATATGCTGTCATATGACAGTATTAGCGTGGCATAAATCTAAACTAAGTTCATGCTTTTACTCTAAACAACACAGCTATAACATTTCACAATGGGCTCCTTTCAGCTCACGGTATGATTGACAAGCATGGAAAAGGTATGACTGGGATACAAACATGGAGTCTAAAGCCGTTCACACCGCTGGTGACTTTGAAGCTACAAGTCGCATGTTGTCAACCAAGTTCTGGTTGTTTTCAACTGACAATGAATCAGTTTTTATGCAACAAAAAAACTGAATATTCTGGGTGGAAAAATATTGTACATAAATTGCACCAGTGCATAATGCATCATATAAATGTTAAATTGACCAACAGTGAACTGCAATGATGCAGTGAGACAGTAACACTGGCCTAAACAAACTCTTCTACCACATTGTACTATTGGGATTCTGGTGCAGCCAAGCAGTGTTTGATTAACCAAGAAGATTAATCCATTTACTTGAGACCACCTGCATGTTTCACAGCTCTGCTGAGAAACATGCAGGTGGTCTCAAGTAAATGGATATGCAGTAATAGAGAAAAGTGGTTTTGTAGTAACCTCCCTGAGAATCACTCTTACTAAGTGTTTTTATGATAGAAAAAATACAGCCCAGTTCAAGACATTTTCACCAATGAAAGGCAGTTTTGGAGCAGTCAAATTGGCTCTGCTCTGGCACCTTTAAACCTGCTTATCTACAACCAGCAGTGGCTGGTGAGCTCAGATAATGTCCTCTATGCAATGCTTTCAGAATAACAACTCAGTCAGGTTAGAGTGATGCAAAGCAAAACTAATGATTTGTTCTCATTTAAAAAAAACAAAAACAAAAAACAACGTTTAAGTGCCGATGTACTGTAATGTGACTGGCAGTTCAGTTGACAGATATTTTTTGCTTATTTTTATCCTGCTATACAAAACAACCTGCAACTCTATTTTCATTGTTGAACTGATATAAAATAACTTTATTTACAAATATAATTATTAGTTTGAGATCTGACAGATGACTTAGGCACTGATGAGTTATCAATGACGACAGATTTTCTTTTTATAACACTGAAACTCAAATGACTTTCAGACGTAGACCACATCTTCCTGCTTCTGCCAATTACAGTTTCGAACTGACTAACACTTACTTATTTGGCAAACATTTGACGTAAATTGTACACCTGAGTCTCAATCCAACACACACTGAGGAGAAAGCTGAGATCTCTCGACTGTTAAAAGTACGTATAAACTGGTAAACTTCTTCGTAAAATACAGCCATAACTAAAATAATCATTAACACAATCATGTATCTGATTAACTGAGGGTACACTGGAAAACTTCACTCTTTCAAAGGGTATTTTACAAAACATTTGGTAAGATTACAATAATATGATGTTAGGAACCATACACACTTGAAAATAAATGTCAAATGTGTCTTTAAGACATTAAAAATATTTCTTTACTACATACGTGGAGGGCACAAAATTAACCCTCAATGTGTGACAAAAGTGAGTTTGAGTAAATAAAACTTGTTACTTGTCAGTTGGCCAGTGATTTTATTAGGGACTACAAAATTTGTGGTTTAAAACCCTATGTAAAAATAATGGTCAGCAGATAATTGAGCAACACTATTAAAAAACATTTTTCTTATGTGTAATAAAATAAACATTAACTGAACTGAAATAAAAAAATAAAAAATAAACATTTTATTTCAGCTATTTGCCAAGGTAACATTTATCACTTTTTTAGTTCAAGCTAAAGTATTAACTACAATTAAAAACTATACAGACATGAAATAAAATAATTTAAAAAAATTAAATAAAAAAAAAACATGCAACAAAATTACTAAAACTACCTTAAAAGAATTACTACAGCTACCTAAAATGAAATAAAAAAACAGAAAACAAAAAATAAAGTCTAATTCTAAATATTAACAAAAATTATATTAAAATAACTGGATGCAACAAGCCCCTTAAGTTAAGAAAATTAACTTTTGGTTTAAAATGATATCTAAGGGGTTTCTTAGCTTTAGGGGGTTGTTACAACCGGACCCAGACCCTCACTGATGAAAGTGACATTAGCAACTCAAACCTTCACCTAATGAAAAAAAAAAATGTGACTGTTGTGAGTCTGTCAATAACAACTTCTCAGTGGAAAACTGATCCCCAGAAGTTTAGCTAACACATCAAAAGAGTTTCTTCTCAAGAACTCCATGTGGTGACAGACATGGGATTTTCATCAAAACGAAAACCACTTGGTGCAGTGATGAGACACAGACTGGTTCATCTTGCATATGATGCGGTGCGTGACACGATGACCTATGCTGTACACCACAAAACAAGGATAAAACTGCTAAACAGTTACATTTTTCAAATACATATTCAATAAAATGCTAATTGTATTATACAAGGGATGCACCGGTTGACCGGCCACAAATGAACCGGCCGGTTTTCGCTTGTAATGCGCGATTGACAACCGGCTGGTTTTTGTCTTTTTTTCGGCTGATTTTTCCGGAAGTGCGCCCGCGTGCACACTGCATTGTAATCATTCACGAACATGTAATTTGTGTGGAAGACATTCGGCACAAGCATAACAAACACAGAAAAACGGATACCAAGAAGCGAACAGCCATTGGTGTAAGTTACTGGCGCAGAAGCCAGAAGTAATCGTCAGTTCTGTACAGGATGATTATTTTTATTTTACCTTAAAATTACATTGACTTAATTTGATTTAAAAAGCACCTGCTGTAAATCTTTGTTTTACTCGTTGCACACTAAACATGATTTGATTAAACATTTTGGAATAATTTATTTATATAGCCTACTTTGGTTTTATTTAGTTTCACTGGTAAAGACCTTTTTTCTTTACACCAAATTTAAAAGCGAAAACAAATGCTGAATGCTGATTAAGTAACATCTTTGTTTGGACTGTTGAATGTGTGTTGATTGTGTTTTAATTTCACAAAGTTACAGTTAATGTTTTCATTTAAGACCAGTTTTATGTAGTTTCAACCCAATTTAAACACAAAAGCTAAATGCTGATGTCAGTACCATCTATGTTTGTATTGAATGTACTTACTGCGCAGCTGCTGCCGTTAATTTCAGGTGGTTACAGTTATTGTTTTCAATAGCCAAAAGCCAGTTATTCCTGTTAAATACCAAATAAACATCTTGTTTATATATAACTTTCATTCTTTCTTGTTAGTTGCTTAAAGAAAAAAAAAAATCTGAAATTCGTATCAGAATCGGCCAGTTTGCTTGTAAAATATCGGTATCGGCCATGAAAAATCATGATCGGTGCATCACTATATTATACATATTTACATTATGGGCAGTCGTGGCCTAATGGATAGAGAGTCGGACTTGTAACCCAAAGGTCGTGGGTTCGAGTCTCAGGTCTGGCAGGGATTGTAGGTGGGGGGAGTGAATAACCAGCACTCTCTCCACCCTCAATACCACGACTGAGGTCACTACTGTGTATGTGCACTTGGATGGGTTAAATGCAGAGCACAAATTCCGAGTCAATTCACTGCCATTGCCAGATGTGGCAAAAATCATTCTGTACACTGCAGTTTTGAGACTTGCTCATTAATGCCTTGTATCTGAAAGAGAGTAATCCCTCGCACGCTTCAGTCGTGTGTTCAGATAAGCTTTTCACTGCGCTCACTAAATATGATACACAATCTCTGTTTACTCTGTTGTAAGTCAAGGTGGGGAAAGCATTAGCTGCTATCTGAGGATTACTAATGTTATCCATGCTGTTGCAAAACTGGGTGAGCAACAATACACTGAAATAAATTTGCTTTAGAAACCATTTTCACTTAGAAATGGCTAGTAAATTTCACAATTAATTACAAAGAAATGGCAAGTACCACATTGAATTGAATGTGAAATTCTGAAATTGACTGAAATTGATTTCAAAGATTGAAATTGTATTTTTACATAAAACATACTCCATTAATGTTATTTATGACTTTTATTTTTTTTTTTTTACACTATGTAGCCTTTATCGAAGCCTTTATTGGAAGACATAAACTATGGGTTATAGTGTGCAGCTGCAGAAAATAGCTTGTGTTACATATTTCTTGGAAAATCTAAAATATAAACAAATGTATGTATAAACCAATACTGAATATCATCAAAAAGGATACATGAAGATATTAACTATATCACACAAGCTCAGCGCTATAATTTTGTCCCAGCACAGAATCTAAGACTGCCAAGTATCAGCATTATCATCATACATTTTAAAGCATTTAAGTTTATTATACATAATATTAAAACATTATGCTTTTAAAGATCATTAGAGAACACAATGAACTAATTCTTCCCTAGACAGGCATATTGATCAACAGACAGATAGATGCACTTTATTGAACCTTGAGGGGAAGCACAGAGCTCTTAAACTAGTCTGCATGTCCAAGCCTGTCAGCATTTAATATGCAGAAAACGTTAAGGGCCTTTTTACAGCGGGTTAAAAAGAAACCTTAACAGTAATAAAGAACCCCCCCCCTTGCTATGAGTTACCCCATATCAAACCAAACACGGACAAAGACGCACTGACTCTTTCTCTCTATATGATGCAGAGAGAAAGAGTCAGGCAGACATATATAAGAGAAATAAGGTCACTGTTCGGTCATATCCTTATTTTGTCCCTTCTTCACAAAGAACAGAGATTTAACCCACACAACACCCAACCATTATCATAACCTGCACTCAGAGGTTATTGTTACTCAAAACCATATCATCACTCAAATGGAAAGCTGCAGACCTATACTTCAATCTGCAGACCACACACCTTCCTTCTGTCCTGACATTAACATGTCATTTCACACTGAGAGCAACCATTTCCTTGATTTTCCACTGTACTTATAGTAAACCGAGAGCTCCTTTCTACTACTTACCTAAATACAACACCTAAACCTATCATTAATAACAAACAAACAATAATACACATTTGGAGGAACTTACACATTTGTTAATGTGCAACAGGTCAACCAAATTAGATCTGTTTATATAAGCTATTTTGACTATAAAAAATCAGATTAAGGCTCAAATAAACAAGTTTAAATAAAACAGTCCGCCAGAATCCAAATAAAGCCATTTTGTTTTTCTGCATCTGTATTTGTTTACTGTAACTGATACTGTGATCATGTAAATTATAAGCCTCTCATATTAGTTCCTAGATAGAAAAATTATTATTATAAACGTACACAAAAAGTACACAGCAAATGTTCAGCAGATCAGTAAACCCCCTTTTAAACAGAATTAAACCCTACTGAATGTGTCAAATGTGAGTATGAACGCTTTTAACTGTGTCGTTCAACAACCCTATTCAGACTCATATGAACTTAAATACATTGCATTTGATCACACGAGCTAATTTGAGTTTTTCTGAAGTTTTTAACCGAATTTACAGCCACATATTAACTAAGTCAGCCTGTTAGCATGCTAGCCCTTCACCTTTGAGTTTCCATCATAAACGCAGTCATCCGGTTTTATTATTGTTATTTAAACAGCACATATATAAAATATAACTTCAAGCACATAATACATTCATGTTTCTGACAGAGAAAGAGAGAAAGTCGGTGAAAAGGCAGAGAGTTTATGGGGCCAGTCGTTAAATCCCAGCGCCATGTTGTTGTCGTATGAAGCGCTAAACGTTCAGCGACTAAAACATTAAATGAACCAAACCGACACACAGATGAAAACAAAACACTGCTGGAATAAACAACCACTTCATACTCACCTTCACACGCTCCGTTCAATCCTGATAAAACGATCAAGAGTCGCAGGATTTGCCGTG
>JAFVLL020027436.1:0-13350 GCA_021397915.2 Tor tambroides
TTAAAGGTTTTCTGACCCCGAGACTCAACTATTTTGTGCAATTCTCCAGCTGTGGTCCTTGGAGAGTCTTTAGCCACTCAAACTCTCCTTCTCACCGTGCGTTAGGGTGATATAGACACACGTCCTCTTCCAGGCAGTTTCGTAACATTTTATGTTGATTGGAAATTCTTAATTATTGCCCTGATGGTGGAAATGGGAATTTTCACTGCTCTAGCTTTTTTCTTAAAGCCACTTCACTAATTTGTGAAGCTCAATTATCTTTTGCTGCACATCAGAAATATATTCTTTGGCTTTTCTCAATGTGATGGATGATTAAGGGAATTTGGACTTTGTTTTTCCTCCTATTTATATTCCTATTTATATTTCTGTGAAACAGGAAGCCATGGCTGGATAATTTCATGTTCATAATCATGCTGGTGTGCTCAAAATTGTACATATTAATGGGAATATACTTCAGAGATATTTTACTCATAAGAATTTCTAGGGGGTACCAATAATTTTGTCCAACGTGTATTTGAGAAAAACATTTGTTTCATAATGAGATTTTCCCCCATTTTCAATTGCTTTACTTCAATGAAAGGTTCAATTTCTGTGCTTTTTTTAAATAAAAGATCAAAAGGATTAATAATTCAGGTTTATTTTCAGAGCCTTCTTTGATCGTATTTACCAAGGGTGCCAACAATTCTGACCACATCTGTAAGCCACACTTAAAATTGCCTAAATGTCATTGCATTAGATATCAAATTGTCAACCCAAGTAGCATCTGCAAACTAGTGACGTGAAGTCTGATTCTTTTCTGTGAACTGTTTGTTTTGGACAGTTTGTTTAAACGAACTGGTTCAAATAACTGATTCACCCGTTTGTTTATGTAATTACGCAATTACGTCACATATACGCAATTCTATTATTAATGCACCCAATAATGTGAAATGCAGATGTTTTATTTGAATAAATTTAATAAATACTTGAACTGAAACTGAATAAATGAGTCTTAGTCAACTCACCATTTCACTTTAACCATAAGAAACCATTAAAGCTTTTATTTCGCCCACTGCTCAGTACACACATGCTCATATCAGCAGCTCATAAGTTCTCTGTGGACATGTCTGAGTCCAAACTGTTGTCGAAATGGTGCACTTATTATTTTGAAGCATGGACAATACTGTAAAACTAATATCTGGGGGAGAAATTCCAGATGTAGTCCCCTCCTGGCTTTTCCCAGAGATTTAAAACATACTCTACCCAAACACAGATGTTCCATCCAACATGTGATTAGGATTGTGAAGGATGATGTTATGAACACATGCATATGCATCATAGCAGCACCACACGTCCAGCTTTAGGTCTTTGGATGAAGCTGAAAGCAGCATCTCCTGGAGAACCCACTAATTGACAGTTGAAAAGAAGCTTTGGAGTGTGAGCTGGCCATTGATTGATTGGGCAACATGAGGAGTTGCCTGCCGCTCTCCATTGTGTGACTGCTCACTCAGTGGCTACACCATGACGGGTGCCATCAATATGCATGAAGGTAGACTATCACAGCTGTGCTGCACTCCCATGTGGTGTGACACTCCCTGCCTCTCACTGTCTCTGCATTTTATTGTTCACTTTTCTTTTCTCCTCACTCTCTCATTGTAATTTCCCTCCCTTTGCCACCCTTTTTCCTCCCGTATCTCTGCAATGTCTGAGCCAGGGGCGGTACTTTGCTGCAAAAACTGTAATTTCAGACTTTAGTGAGCTCTAATAAGCAAAATACTGCCCTGGAGGTATGTTTTGAACCACAGTTACAAAGAGTTGTTTTAATTTACCTTAATTTAATCCTCGTTACACTCATGATTCTTTATAAGGCTTTGTCTTTTAAATGCAAAAGCTGAAAACAATAAGTCTGGCAGATTTCACGTCAGATCACTCACTCACTCACTGATGTGCTCTTATTTAGTTTAGTCCATTTTGGGGAACTGTGTAACAAAATGCTAAGTGTATGTGTATGCTAAGGTTAGCATACATGCACAGATTGTTCTGCAAGTTCAGCTCGCACAAACGCCTTTTTTTCACTAATTACTTTGTCCACAAGGTGGCAACACTGACTTGCGCATTATTTCACATTTGAAAAAGAAAGAGACGGCAATAACAACAAATGCCTGCATTAATGAGCATTTGTGTGTGATGAGATACACGTACACATTTTAATAATTACAAAGACATGTTTAATGGTCATATAACTTCTGGAGAGAAATAACACAGACGCTGGACAAAGTTGAAATGTTCTTGTGTGTATTTGTTGTTACTTTTTAACGGTCATGAAGTAATTACGTATTCAAAAAAGTGCCTTCTCAGACACAACTGAAATTTAGCCTAAAACAATGATTTAATAACCAATTACTCAAATAAAATCCATGTTGTGTGCACAAAACAAACACTGACACAGTCAAAGCTGTTTCAGCCAAAACCAAAAATGAATTTCCAGCCGAATATTTTCTTTTGCCAAAATTTCAGTGCAACACTAGCCAAAAATTTAAATTTGGGCTATAAACGAATGTGCATCAACTGCATTAGCGTCATGGCAAAATGTGACACCATCAGAGTTGGAATCAAGATCAGACACTACAAGACTCAGTCTCCAGTATCAGAAAAATAACGATATTTGGAAAAAAGTCTCAATGTTTTTGCCCATATAATGGAAATTAGTAGGATCCACTGTTGTTTTGCACCCCATTTGTCTTCGTTTTATGGACACAAACAAATAGCTTACCACAGAAGAAAGTAACTCATACAGGTTTGAAACGACATGAGGGTGCATAAAAGATGATAGAAATTTTTATTTTGTGGTAAACTATCACTTTAAGAGCACAGGAAGATCCAGACCAATGCCTGTTTATGTCGTCTCAAGTCCAAGACCACAGGATTGAGACTCCAAATCTGAAATAAGCTTCTTAAGCTGACGTCTCTATGCCATTTCATGCCCCCTATTTCTATCATGTCAGCTGTTGATTACAGCAGCCTGAGGCCTCGCCAAATTTATGTTCTATTTGACCATCATACATTATGAATCAAGCTCGGAGACTCAATGCTGTAGTGCACTCCAGTGTCTTCTCAAATCTCCTCAGCTCTGGACCGGAACCCGACAGCAGCTGACCTTTCCCTTTGATGAGCGGTTATGACAAGACAGCCCTCCTTGTCTGAGTCCTCCGGCATGTCCCAGCAAATGCCACGTTGTTAATTGATTATGCGATTCTCTCTCACATAAGCGTGATGGTTTTGATAGCTTAATGTGATAAAGAGATTTCCTGGAAACGTCTGCAGATACAGGATTATCATTGATATATATTAGATTCAGCTAATCTGACACATTTGGTAAGCACTCTTTGCTTTGGCTTTGCCTTTCATGCAGTCATATTATTTAAAATTCATTTGTTGATAGGAACTTCCTGTAGTGCATTTGCAAACTCAGGATTCAATCTTAATTACTTCTTGATAGTGTTGTTGGGCCAAAACTCATGCTGCAGGAAGAGGGACCAAGACTAGCCTTGTTTACACAGAGCTTGTTAGACTCCATCTCTCCTGGGCCTGAAACATCTGGCTCAGCTCTAGAGCCAAATACTGCATGCACAATCCATCCCCAGAAGGAGGGGCAGATCGCCAGACCCCCCTCTAGCCCCACTCCCACTCCAGGGATTTGTTTCTGGGCTTTAAACAGGTGTCCATTTGCAACTGGCCAGTATAACTGAGGAGCATTACCTGTCATTGCCTTTCATAAGACCCCGAAACATACTCTACACAAGGACACTGATGTGGATGTTTGATTTTATGTGTCACTTGTATCAGAAATATGAGTGATTCATAATATAATTCAAGTACATATCGCATTCTCAACATTACCACAGATGGCGCTATCTATCTATCTATCTATCTATCTATCTATCTATCTATCTGTCTGTCTGTCTGTCTGTCTGTCTATCTGTCTATCTGTCTAATCTACAGGTGCATCTCAAAACATTAGAATATCGTGAAAAAGTTCATTATTTTTTGTAACTAATTTCAAAAAGTGAAACTTTCATATATTTTAAATTCATTACATGTAAAGTAAAACATTTCAAAAGTTGTTTTGTTTTAATTTTGATGATTAGAGCTCACAGCTCATGAAAGTCAAAAATCCAGTATCTCAAAATATTAGAATATTTCCTAAAATCAATCAAAAAAAGAATTTGCAAGACAGAAAAGTTCAAGTTCTTTAAAGTATGTTCATTTATGCGCTCAATACTTGGTCGGGGCTCCTTTAGCACAAATTCCAGCATCAGTCAGGTGTGGCATGGAAGCGATCAGCCTGTGGCACTGCTGAGGCACTATTGAGTCTTATCTCTATTGTTGGATCGACTTTCTCATCTTTCTCTTCAAAATATCTCAGATTCCATATGGGTTCAGGTCAGGCATGTTGGCTGGCTGGCCAATCAAGCACAGTAATATCATGGTCAGCAAAGCACTTGGAAGTGGTTTTGGCACTGTGGGCAGGTGCTGAAGTCCTGCTGGAAAAGGAAATCAGCATCTTTATAAAGCTTGTCAGCAGATGGAAGCATAAAGTGCTCCAAAATCTCCTGGTAGACGGCTGCATTGACTTTGGACTTGATAAAACGCAATGGACCAACACCAGCAGATGTCACGGCACCCCAAATCATCCCTGACTTCAGAAACTTCACACTGGACTTCAAGCAGCTTGGATTCTGTACCTCTCCAGTCTTCCTCCAGACCTTGATTTCCAAATGAAATTCAGAATTTACTTTTAGGACTTTGGACCACTGAACAACAGTCAAGTTCTTTTTCTCTTTAACCCAAGTAAGATGCTTCTGACATTGTTTCTGTTTCAGAAGTGGCTTGGTAGCCCTTTTCTTGAAGCGTGGTTACTCTTGATGCACTGACTCCAGCTTCAGTCCACTCCTTTTGAAGCTCTCCCGAGTGTTTGAATCGGCTTTGCTTGACAGTATTCTCAAGCTTGCAGTCATCCCTGCTGCTTGTGAACCTTTTCCTACCCAAATTCTTCCTTCCAGTCAACTTTCCATTTAATATGCTTTGATACAGCACTCCAGCACTGTGAACAGCCACCCCTTTCAGTAATGACCTTCTGTGACTTACCCTCCTTGTGAAAGGTGTCAATGATTATCTTCTGGACCACTGCCAAGTCAGCAGTCTTCCCCATTATTGTGGTTTCAAAGAACAAGAGATACCCAGAATTTATACTGTAGGGATGGTCATTTATTGAAGCTCAAATGTAAATATTCTAATATTTTGAGATACTGGATTTTTGACTTTCACGAACTGTAAGCTCTAATCATCAAAATTTAAAAAAAAAAAAAAAAACTTTTGAAATGTTTTACTTTACATGTAATAAATCTAGAATATATGAAAGTTTCACTTTTTGAAATAAGTTGCAAAAAATAATAGCCTTTTTCATGATATTCTAATTTTTTTGAGATGCACCTGTACAAGGCTCTGCGATTTTTTTTTTTTTTTTTTTTTTTTTTTTATCATAGTTTTTGTGAAAGTTTTTTTTTTTTTAATGTAGCTTTTCTGGTTCCATCTCTTTAGATTTAAATTTCAATTCTGCATCTTTTTTGTTACCGTAATTAAAATCAGTGTGTTTAACAGTCATTTAATCACTGTTAATATTTTGAATTAGCTTTCATTTTTATATTCTCAGTTTCATTTTAAAGGTGCAGTGTGCATTTAGCAGTGAGGTTGCGAATTGCAACCAACGGCTCAGTCAAAGCCACTAGAAGGCAAGCCTGCAACCATTAGCCGAAAAAGTGCAACGGCTAAAGCTAACGCTTCTGGTCTGGCAGTACGTGGGAAAGGAGACCAGAGGCTGTTTTTTTGGAATGGATATCAATGGAGGAGAGGCTTCACTACGCAGAATAAACAGCTTTTTAGAGGAAACGGCTTATAATTTAATGATTCGACAGCCTATCTGCTAATCTTCAACATGTTTTACACTAAACAATACTTTTGGATTGAACTATTTTTAGAGTTTACCACGAAAAAAAAAAGCCATTTTATAAGAGAGGTCACTGACTTTTTGTGACAGGTGGGATTCAGTTTACGGCACTTCTCATTCATTCCTATGGGATCCGTAAACAGCGATAGAGTGTCGTACAACTGAAATTCAGTGACGTCAAGGCTGTAATGATTAGTAGTGATTGGTTATTACGGCGCACGTGATGCAAATTAGCCGTTATGCTTTCTCCAATAGTAAGTAATACAGACCCTCTTATCTCCCTATAGTAAGACAATCTCACCCCTCCCTTTAGAGAAGCTACGGTGGCTGATACAGGACTAAGATGTCGTAGTCTGCGACAGCAGAGAGTAGCCAGAAATTAGGTTTCTTTACAAAGTTAAATTAATGAATTATATTTACTTAGTTATTCAATAAATTGATATTTTATTGCAAATATTATTGTTACTTGTTCATCACTGTGTCTGTTTTATTCGCAAGAACAACAGTGATGCAACGCTCTGTTTGTCCTTTAAGGGCTACAGTACAAACTTGGTGGCGACTTCCATGTGGACCCGCGGTATATGTAGATATGAATTGCTCATTCTAAGTTAATGAAAACATAACAGTTCATTATGTAAGGTCTTTATACAGCTCTGAAAACATAGTTATGTATATTATATTTCATTTCTGTCAGTAGGTCCTCCTAAATATTACACATTGCACCTTTAATTTTAGTTTAAATTTTAGTAGTTTTATTATGTGCTTTTGTCATTTTATTCATTTATTTATTTCTATTCAGCTTTATTTTTATTACATTTTAGCCAGTAAATTTATGTGCACAGCCACATAACCCTGTGTAGTTTTGTCTTTTAGGTTAATTGCTGTTATGGCAAAGCAACCGAAATATGTCTGGTTTAATAGCACAGATGTTTGAAGGTAACTCTTGTAATGTTAGAATATACTTTAGGTATGTACAATGGAACTGCACACCTCAAACACGTTAGCCAAGCATTTGCCTCTATTAGCTTATTTGCATCGAATATGTTTGGTAAGTTCTTATAATATGCATGGTAACATAATAAGATGATAATGTAATACATTTAAATTCATAACAGATTGCTCTTGTTTTGTGCTACTGTAGGAGTTGTGTCCTTGTCTCAAGGGCATGTCCACCCCACAGTAGCATGTTTCTCCCTGAGCTTTATATCATGTAATTTGCTGTGCTTTTTGATTTGGGTCTTTTTGATAGGCTTTTCAGCAGAAAACGGCCTGTTGTCCACCCAGCCTGAGGTGTCCTGAGGTAGCAGTTAGCTCTCTCTTTTTGTCCTCTCTCTCCCTTTCTCTGTGTCTCGTCCCGTCTCCTGAGGGCTCTGACAGTGATCAAGTGTGGCTTTGCTAGACAGCGCTGATGATCAAAGGTGTCCATGTGACACCATCATATGCTATCACCAAGCACATGGATGACAAGTTGTTTTTCTGCGGGATCCATTCCTATAATTTTCAAACTGCAAAAACTTGTTACAGCACCAGCTATGACCAAGGGGGCGGCAGGTGCGCTCTCTCTCTCTCTCTCTCTCTCTCTCAAAATATTCTCTGACTCTTGAAACTCACAGGCAGATGGGCAGACACTTCCAGACATGCTCAAATATACAGCCATAAATGCACAAGCTGAATAAATGAAAAAGGTCTTTGAGCTGCATCATGCAATTTCAAGTTGTTAAACTAAACTAGTTGTTTATATCTAGTGTGTAATTGGGTGGGCAGTATGAACAAAATCTCATATAATGCTGTAGTAGTTTCACAGTAAACCTACACAATGTAATTACTTGGTACTTGTTTTATATATATATATATATATATATATATATATATATATATATATATATATATATATAATTTGTATATTATTATTATATATTTAAATATATTTAAACATGTTTATTATTATGTTCAACATATTTTTACATTTAATTTATATAGTGCCTTTTTATACTTAGGTTGCTTTACAAAGATTTTATTACTATTATTATTATTATTATTATTATTATTATTATTATTATTATTATTATATCTGTGAAAACACTAAAACTCTGGGCATTAAAATTAATTTGGGATTATTTTCAGTGTGTGTTTCAGAATAAGAATGATTTTTGCTTTTAAATTATGCCAATAAATAAATAAAGTCACATCTATCTATAATATACACAGTATAGAAAAATATTCAAAATGGCCACTTACACTTTTTGCATCTCAACTGCGGCTATTTTCATCATTATTTAATTGGAAATGCCTCACACTTCTTGTTTATAGCATGCACAGTTCATTTACTGAATGACCCATCATTCAGGCTGAAGAGAGCACACGCTAATCTAGGATGCTTTATGGATTGTTTACAGCTCTAACCTAAATATAGGTCAGACTTCACCCTTTCCCTTTTTCTCTATCATCACTTCTCTGTCTTTCATTGCCACGGATCTATACTGTCCACAGTGGTGAAGTGGTCTGACAGGTTGTAATGTGTTAAGGGAGCTTGTGCCAGAGCGTGCGTGTGTGCTCAAGGTCGTATTACACCAGTATATAGGGCACTGCACAGTGGGGACGGATGTGTACGACGGCAGACCCCAGCCCTTCCTGGGAAGTAAAACGGTACACCTGCTATCAACGTGATGAATTGTGTCTTAGAGCAGTGGGGCTTGACCAATCACGGGCTTCCAAAATACTTTAACCGTGTAATAGGTGTGAACATGAGCATGTAGATTTGGGTTATGCTTTCAAAGTCACTGGAAAAAATAAAAAAGTGCAAACACATGGCCACTTTTTTTCCTATACACAGAAGTTCTGTATCTCGCAAAGTTAGCTAGTTTAGACCTAACAGCACCGGAGTCCAAATTAAAATGACATAATTGCCAGAGGAGTAAGTAATATGAATAATAGATGCCGTGTCTGGCTGTAATTAGTGGTCAACAGCCTCACCCGCGGCAACAAGGCCTGTTACCATGCCAGAGGCTACAGCAATTACCATGCATTTATCTCTATGCTTGTGACATTCTGTGCTTATTGTCGAAGTCTCATAAAGGAGCAGGAAAGGAGAGACAGCATAAAAAAGAGAGGACAAAGCAAGAAAGTACAAAAAGTAAGAAAGATGCATGGGGATACTGGATGGTAAAGACATTGAAACGTATAAAGTGGCTGTATAGACTGCATGAGTGCAAACAGGAGTATTTAACATTGGAGAGCTCAAAACTATATACAAATCAGTCTAATTAGGCAAGACATTTTAAGTAGTAAAATCCATCTGTATCAATAAGTCATAATTTTGGTAACACTATATTTTGATTGTCCCCTAACTCTGGTCACACTTTAGTTTGGGGACCAATTCTCACTATTAACTACAACTTTTGCCTTAATATATTCCTAATTACTGCTTATTAATAGTTAGCAAGGTAGTTGTTCAGTTTAGGTATGGGGTAGGATTAAGGGATCTCAAATATGGTCCTGCAGAATAAGGCATTAATATGTGCTTTACAAGTACTAATAAGCAGCCAATATGTTAGGAATATGCATGCTAATAAACTAGTTAATAGTGAAAATGGGTCCCTAAATTAAAGGGTTACTGTAACTTTGCAATTGCATGTTAACTTAAGTCTTTAGAGTATTAGTAGACTGTTTGTTTAATATCTGCTAACACTTCTTAATGATCAACCAACAGACATTCTACTGACTATAAGTAACTGCAAGTATATGTCAGATTATTCTACTAACCCTAACATGACATGTAGTTGCAAAGTCAATGTTCGACCGGAAGGGGACGATCAAAATGAAGTATAACCAAACTTTTGTAAATTGTACAGTGAATGCTGGGACTCAACAACCAATTATTTCACATGAGAATGAAAGTTTTTCTTTAGCCTCCTTTTGTTTTGTTTTTTTTCTTGACGCGTCTCATGTCAACAGCATCGTAGCTAGACAAGCTTGGGAGATCCTGACACAATATCAAACCATAGTTAGAAACCCCAGATGCAGAACCCTTGGGAAATCTCTCACCAATACGGAGCGTTCTTGCTTTGCTGCAAGGGAGACGGTTGCATCCGCCGCTCAACCCAAAAACGCTGTGATATATTTGGTATCGAAAATGGATAAAAACTGGCACAATCCCCACACTTTGCCCTTCCTCGATGACACCCCTCCTCCACAGGTTTCCACGGCCCTCTGGGAAACATCATTGTGAAATGGGAAGTCTGCCATTTCTTTCTCCCTTTTTTTTTTTTGTCGCCATGAGCAATGTTAACGCGATGACAGGATGAGAGATGGCAACGACGGTGACAGGTGCGAGAGAGAGCACAGGTGCCATTCTACGATACCGTAGCAGGATTTATGCCCGCTCTCGCACAGCGAGACGTCCAGCCCGAGCAGCTGCCGCAACCCTGCGCCGGGGAAAGCTAAGAGCTTTTAATTAGCCAGCCCCATTGCCATTAATTACCTCCAGGAGCCATTTGCCACGTCGAATCCTCGCGCTGATCTCCGAGACAGCGCTTCCTGTTGCCTTCGAGTACCCCACCTCACATCAATCTGCTGCTTTATGACTGTGGGATTTACAGCTGCAGTCGTTCTTTCACAGTAGGAGAGACACACGAAATTAGAAAGCAAAAGAAAATGAGGGAGAGAAAGACAAGGGATGGTGAGATTTAATGACGTGACATACCCGCCCTCCCCGAATGCCATCCTCCGAACTCCCGCGCACGAACTCGACGGCCTCGGCGCTCTCTTCTCTTCATTGCGGAGAGGCTTTATGCGAGAGATTAGTTTTCCGAACGACTTGCGGTGCAGTCGGTCCCAGGCTTTTCTCGAGGAAACAGGGTAGGATTCATTGCCCCGGCTAATTTAATTTCTCCCCATTGTACAAGCTAGATGATGAGGTCATCAGTCAGCACCGAAACCTCCGACAGTCACCGCCGCTGCCAACAACGTGATAAAGACAAGTAATAACGCTTAAGTTCCTCAGATTTATCCTTCAGAGAGTGAATATTATAATCAGCGAGCATAACTCACAACTGAAATATTTATATCTGCTTCCTTGCACTTCTGAGAGTGTGGAGATACTTCTGAACCACTGAATCCATTCCTCATTTGCTGAGCAAAAGCACTTTTTCAAGCCCCGCGCATCAGGTACTATGCGAGTAATATGGAGCAATTATCATTTGTGTGCTCTGAGCATCTAACTGCCGTTATAAATCAATGATATTTATTTTTCATCCTGCATCAGGCCATTGACTTTGAGGGGACCAAAAACACAGGCTTCAGGGGTGATGTGTTCGACAACTTTAACAGCAAGGTGACATGGCGAGAGAACAAATTGGCAATGGTTCATTTTTAAAACTGACTTTTGTCAGCACATAAAGGGGATCCTGGGAGGTATTCGTTTCCTCTCCTGGTATGAGACCAAGCATGCAAGCTGGCGATAGAAAGAGAGAAGGTTGGTGACCTTTTATGGATTCATGGCTGACCCTGGAGAGCAAGCCAGTGTTGAATGTACAGTAAGCACCCCAACTCCTGCCAAAGGACAAAGAAATCCGGGATAGAGATGACTCATCATCTCCAGTGAGTGAAAGGATACAGAAAATGAGAGAAGGTGCAGTGGGAGCTGTGTCTCATGAATTGCCTGATGCAAACTGAGGACATGTTGGTTGGACGGTAACAACTAGATTTTTACTTTTTTTTTTTTTTTTTAAAGTGTCCATGCAAAACTATAGCCACCATATTGTTGCTAAAGCATTCTGGCTTTAGAGCAATGCAATAAAACCTTAATACTTGATAGATTTACTCGAGATCCTTAAAATCCTTGATATATTTACTTGAGAAGATATTAAGAATTTCAAGTCATAGATTATACAGTATCATATATACATTCTTAAATTAGTTTTTGTATTACTGCACTGGCAGATTTTTCACATGATTTAAACTTTTACATTTTTAATAAAAAAATAATGAAGTGGAAAAACTACCAGTGCAATACAACAAAATACTCTTCCACTACCTTTCAAATGTTCTTATGAATTTGAAGGAAGTCTCTAATGCTCACCACACAAAACTTAATTTGAGCAAAAATAAAGTAAAATAGTAACACTGTGAATTTAAAATAACTTTTTTCTTTTTGATTCTATTTTTAAAATGTAATTTATTCATGTGATAAGAGCTGAATTTTCAAAATTATTACTTCAGTCTTCAGTGTCACAGCATGATCCTTCAGAAATCATTCTAATATGCTGATTTGCTGCTCAAGAAACATTTATCATCAATGTTTAAAATAGTTTTGTTGCTTAATATTACTGTGGAAATGTTAATACATTTTTTTCAGGATTCTTTGATGAATAGAAAGCTCAAAAAACAACATTTATTTGAAATTGAAATATGTTGTAACACTATGAATGTCTGTCACTTTTGACCAATTTTTCATTTTGGAATTAAACAATACATTTCTTTAAAAAAAAAAAAAATGGCTCCAAACATTTGAAAAGTGGGGTACATTAAACATTCATTGTCTGAAAACAAGTTTTAACATCTAGTGTGTTTTTTCACAAACAATTGTAAAATTAGGCAAAAATACTGAAATATGACTTTTGTATTTGCAGCTAGGGCTTTGCTATGCAATTACTTGGTTGTTTTAAGTGGTTTCTTAATGGCCCAACATCTCTAATATTGTGGAGTCCAGAAATGGCTTGTTGCTGGAAACTTGTCACTTCGCAATTATAGGATACAATATGTATGATCAGTAGTTACATAATGGTCATCTTAGAAATAACTACTAATAAATGTATTCATTTTCCACAGCAATACAGGCACAACCCAAACTAACATTCATCAGTGCCAATTGTTTCATTCAGATCTGGTCATTCTTTGCGAGTGTCCTAAAATGAGCTGGTGAACTTTACCACATGAGCATTTCTGTCCGCTAAAAACATCCAACAAAGTTTCCTTTCTTACCAACCTCAGCAAAAAAACAGCATGTTTATTGCTCGCTGTATGGCTTGTATCTTAATGAGCTACATTTCTCTGGGAGATAACTTTGATGTAGCACTGCCATTTTCAAATGAGTTGTAATGAGTAACCCAGCTGGCTTCCAATTGCCACACAAACATGCCGCCACAACATTAATAAATTTCTACATCTAAAGGAGTGGGCATAAATCACAGATCGGGGTGCATTCGAGGGGCGATTAGCATTGGCTAATGTCAAAATACTAACCATTCTTATCTCCTGAATGTGTGAACGTGACCCCGCTCCCACAGAAATGCTGTTGTCTCCTTCACAGCTGCTTGCTAATTCTTCACCTGCGGCCTACGTAATTGATTCCCCATCCCTCCGCT
>JAFVLL020027437.1:0-29896 GCA_021397915.2 Tor tambroides
TATAACGGATCTGTGCATTTATTGCATTAATAATGTCACTCACAGCTCTTAATTAAGTAACTTATTGCTTTAATAAGTATTTGTGTATATTTACTAACAAAGGTGGTACATGATATTGGTAAGCAGTTTGACAACATCAAATATTTTTCATCAAAAATTGTGCTCATTAAGATACCAGCAGACATGCTAATCCAGCACAAATTGGTGCATGAGATGTCACCAAAATGAAGCATTTGAACCTAAAAACTAAATACCAAAATGGGTGGGAACTGAAAAAGGTCCACTTTTGAAAAAAAAGAACCACCCCTTCCAATAGGCTGGCTATGGGCCTGTAACCAGTATGAAGACTGACTTTCTTCTGTGAAACACAAAAGAAGATATTTTGAAGAATGCTGGTAACCAAACAATTTCGCTTCCCTACTATTGTCCGTACTAAAGTTAATGGGCTCCGAATGGTAACCGTTTTGTTACCAACATGTGCTTCACAGCAGATAGAAAGTCATGCAGGTATGAGATGAGGAACGAACATAATGGTGAAGAAATGTTGAATTTTCATTTTTGGGTGAACTATCCCTTTAAGGGGGCATCGTCCCCCATTTTACCCTACTTACAAACAGAACTTTCAGAATTTTAAAAACCACTCAACAAATATGAAGCAGTATCTAAGTGGCTAATCAGTCATTAAAACAAATGAAATTGTGTAATGATCACAGTCAGGGTGAGTCATAAGCAGCTGGTTTACAGAAAACTTCAGAAGAACTCAATGCACTTTTGAGGAATTGCTCGTGACGTTCTCTGACTGAGCAAACATCTGTATTTCTGTTGTGAGATACAAGGAACTACAATGTCAACCAATCCGCATCGTTCAGCACACGAACACAATGTCGTTTTAAACCGCCCCTGCTGCTGAGCAAGCACTGAAAAGGACAGACAGACTCCAGTGCGTTTCATGTTTTTGTGAAAGTGTGCAAACCTGAGCAATGTCTGCAAACAGAGAGGGAATGCACACCAATCTCATCGACGGACCTGACGATGACTGCTGCAGTCCAGAGGTGCGATATTCAGGTATGACAATCACAGCATTTACTGTCTCTTTAACTTAATGTTTACATTAACATTACGTGTAATGAGACCCATGACTTCAATCCTTGTAAGGCAGTAAATCATGTGTGTGTGTGTGTGTGTGTGTGTAGTACAAAATAATTTTGAACAAAAAAAAAGTATATGTATACGCACATTTTTCATCCACCACATGTCTATGGTTGGAGTACTTTGAATCAGTGAAATGAACCAGCAATAGCTTTTTTCAGAGCATTTGCCAACACTTCTATGGCATGTATAGCCTACTTTTTTTGTACTATAATAATTTTTTTAATGCTTTGTAAAATGCTATTGCTGATGCATTTTTCAGATTCAACACACCAACAGGATGTTTGTTCATTTTTTAAGCCACCACAGACATTAAATGAAAAACATTGTCTCTGATATTCAGTATCTGACAATATATGTTTTTCAGCAGTTGATTCTGAAATGTTTACATTGCTGAATGTGACTGTTCATTCCATTTTTGGACAATTGTTTAATCTCAGATGCCGCCGTTGTGTAAATGTTTGTGAGGTTTTACGTTAGAAACTCTAGCTTGACAACCATCCACTATTATTGGATAATGTACTGATCAATACTCTCAGGGTTTGAGTCAACCTGGTAAATTACTGTAAATGATTCACTGAAATGGACCACATGTATTCCAGAAAGCATTCAAAAGTTTATATTTCTTGTCAAAAAAATGTTATGTGAACATGCCTCATTCTTTTAACATTGTGTATTGTAAAATTGTGCATTTAGACTTGGCAGTTTTTATGCAGTTGTTATATTGTAAATCCAGTTGTTTTATTTGTTTCTTCACAGTATTTCAGAACCCAGATAGAAGAGGAAAGCTATTTTCCCAAGATCCCTTCAAGGTGGCAACAGCATGCCTGACTGCCTTCTGCCTCATCTTACTCATGATCTTGGTGGTCACAAGTGTTCACAGCGGTACTTCTCATTTCTCACATACATGACTTTGGTGTGAGTGCGTTTATTAACAAGTAGGTCTGGACATTAAAACACATGTCCAGATTCAATTTGATTTGAATCAATTCTGATTCACAAGAATTCCAATTTTGATTCGATTTGATTCAGTATATTCAGTGACGATGCCCGTTTTGCTCGGCTACACATGAAACAAATTCTCTCCCATCAGCTATTGCAGTATATTATACAAGGAAACTTCTAACTTGATTCATTATGGAAATGTTCATTTTAAAATGACACAGTTCAATTATTTTTCGAACTTGTAAATAAAGTCTAGAGTACATTTTATGTTTTTAGGAAAGGCCCATTCATCTGATCAGGATTCTCCATCCAGCGCTGCTGAATCGCACATGCAGAAGGGCTGCGCTAACGTAACGGCTCTGACTGAAGAACTGCAGGCTGTGAAGAAAGAAAAGAGTGAACTGGAGAAAGAACGGACACAGTTGAAGAATAAAATTGCTCAGCTTGGTTAGTGAGGTGCAACTGCATGCATTTCTGCTGTTAACAAACAATATCTGTTGCATTTCATAAAATTAAATTGTTGGGTCTTTTTAGAGGCAGCCCCTGCAGCACCAACCACTCCAGTACCAACGAAAAGTCCCTGTCCTGAAGAATGGAAGCACTTTAACGGCAGTTGTTATTACGTCTCAGAATACCGAAGGAGCTGGTCAGACAGTCAGGCTTACTGCAAACGACAAGGAGGACATCTAGCCATCATCCTCACAGCTGAGGAACAGGTAAAGACTGCTTTTTCATTTACATTTATGTCACAGAGTGTGTGTATGCAGATATCTGATGGCCTCAAGTAACACTGACTTTTAGACATCAATATCTGTGTAAAAAGAACAGCAACTATTGGCCAAGAATATACAAATGAGGAAGGGATCTTAGTTGAAACATGTGAGCCATTAAAATAGATTCTAATGATATTTGACCTTTTGACCTGATGAAGACGTTCATATGGAACCTGCTGCCCCGTGGATACTGGAACGCTTACTGGTTTGGCATAAGTGATGAAAAAGAAGAAGACAACTGGCACTGGGTGGATGGAACTAAACTAGTTGGAGGGTAAGAATGTCAACTGTAATATCTTTACAAGTTAAAACTCTTGTGCTGGAAGTCAGATCCATACGGATTCTTGGAAACACTTTAGTGTTATGACACATCTCACATGGAGTTAAAACTACTGAATCATATTTTTTCATTTCTCTTTTGGATAGAGGTCTTGTGGTGATACACTGATCATCTCATCCTTCCTGTCACTTCTTCCTCTTTAATAACAATAATCAAAAAAGAAAAACAGAAAAAAGGGATCTTGCATAAAAGAATTTTCTTAACATCTATATATCCTCAAAATGATTTATATATACTCAGTGTTTAATCGTCATTGGAGATTCTTTAATGTTAGCTTGGGAATCAGAAATTTAGATTTTAACCATTACATATATAATTATTAAAGGGAAAGTATTACAGGAAACATAAGTTTTCTTTTATTTTGTGCTTATTTTATTTTATGCTAAGCAGTTATGTGATCATGTACATATAAATGTGAGTAGAAAATGGTTATATAAAAATAAATTACAACTGTTTTGAGTGCAAGAAACATTAACTAACATTATAAGTGGACTTATACAGGGAATAACAAATTCCCAAATGCAATGTCCCTTTTAAAATCTTGAGAAAAACATTATCATAAAATAAGAGATATTTCATTATCTTTAGCATATTAAATATATACAGGATTAGCAACACTTTGATTTTCCATTGTCATTTTAAAAATTATGCTACTTCCACTTGTAAAAGCCTATATATTCTTAGGAATCCAAGCTGTCTGACTGGGACAAACCCATATAATGCCCTTAGAAACACCCTTCTTTTTGCTTCATAGTTTCTGGGAAGATGGTGAGCCCAACAACCATATTAATGAAGACTGTGGCTACATGATAAAAACAAATGTGTTAAGCCGTGTGGCTACAAAGAGCTGGTATGACGCGCCCTGCTACATGTCCTTGCCCTGGATCTGTGAGAAGCTGGTGTCCTCTTGAACTTCGCTCCTACCATCATCATCCTCTTCACCACCACCATCATCAACAGACATTCATTGATCATTAGTTGTACAAGCTGTAATGCAATTTCCAATGCATTTAGTATGTCTGGTCTCAGGGTTTTCAGTCAGTGTTTAAAATGTTAAAATGACTAACTAAAGTTTATTTTAAACTAACACCATATGTGCATTAATCTACATATAGCTATGCTTTTTTACACTGTATGGTTGAGTGAATTCATTAACTGCTTGAACTTTATAGAAAAATCAATTGAGGCTGATTTATCATAAAAAAAAAACTTTTTTGTGTAAAAAAAAAGATGTTGTCTGTCTTTTCCTAAACAAATGAACATTTTGTTTATAATATGTTGTGTTTGCTTTTTTTTTGTGACTAACGGTAATAATGTAATAGTCATTTTATTAGCCTTTTTTTTTATAACTTTGGCTAAGTCTGGCAGTTCCAGTTGCACTCGGTAGGGCGCAGCATTGAGTCAAGGTTTTGACCGAAACGATATGATGCGTTATGAATGGATCAGTCGATACCTAATACTCGTCACATTTGATTTGAAAGCTTTCCTGCATTAATATTGACAAACTGATCTCTATCATCCGAATGTTAAAAATAATCACAATAAAAGCCGTGCCTTTGTTGTTTTTCTGTGTGCATCAGGTTCATTTTAAGAGCATATCCAAACAAGATTAATTAATTTAGACCATCCAAACCACACTAGTTCAGAAAAATGACCAACAACTCTGAAGTCAAAGTTTTTGGAAAGCAATACAGATAATCTTTTTATCTTCTTTACCTCTGGCATACAAAACAGGCCCTTGCCCCGTGTAGATCTGTAGGCTAGATTTAAGCGTTTGCATAAGGTGCACGCATGGATGCATTCTGGTCTGGATCGTGTCCTTTCACGTCCCAGCCAACTGCTTTTTATGACAGTGCCGTGACTGATTACCAGTTACTCATAGTGAGGCCACCTGCCCAATCAAAGTACTGTATTTTACGTACATCAGCTTAATCTTAATCACAGGTCAGGTAGACTGAAGGAAAACAGCACGTAGGTTATGCATTGTGTTTTGAGCTCATTAAGACCTGTTACGGCAAAACATCATCAACTCTGATCGGGCTTGTGGCGCAGAAATGATTTTGTTAAAGTCACTTTAACGCCATTATTGTCATGATTTTTTTAAATTACGCTCATCCCTTTTGCACCAGAACAAGCAGGGCTGGTAGCTTTAAATGTCTGTCGGCTCTTCACAGTATGAATAGTATTTAGATTGAAATAAGATAGAAATATGTTTTATGCAGTGGAACAAGCCTTATTTTTCAACACTATTTCCTGTGAGTGAGCGGGATGCATTAGCCGCTATCAGGTGTGTCTCACGCGTCCTTAAAAGTGAAGCTGCGGGCTCTTTGATCGCCCCCTGGTGGCTGGCTGCAGTACAGGTCATAAACCCCGCCCTCTCCATGTAAACGAATGGGACTTCAGTCAAAATAAAAAAATTAATTACACTTCCAATACAATTTTCCGAAATATGGTTTTGGTCATTTAGTTGTTAGCACGCTGATGTTCAATTGTTCGTTTTTGTGATGTTTGATTTTAGCTAGTAATTTGATGCTATAAAAATGGGGCGTGTCGTTATGGTTGATTGGGTCTGCGGGAGTTTGGGCGGGAGTTTGATTCCGCGGCTCCACCTCACGACTCTACTGCGCAGACTCTGGCTCCAAACGAAGCTCTACTGCGCAGACTCGGGCTCCAAATGATGTCATTTACTCAAGATGGCAGCGGCCATACTGAGATGTATTTGCTTCACTTTTCTATAGTGGAAGGAAGCGGAGGCGCTTCGTCCATCTTTTTTTTACAGACTATGGCTGCTATACGTAAATGACTACAAGAACAGAAGTAAACTAAAAGGCAAAGCTATTTGCGCTGTGTGTTTGTTATTATGACAGTAATAAATTGAAGTGATTTCAAACATTAGTTTGCAACATAACGAACTGTTCTTGTACAGCTAAAATAACTGAAAGTGACACCGGAAGTTGAGCTCGTACATTAAAAACAAAGGAATGCTGACTGTAGCGCACAAGTGTTCCTGGAGGTACATCAACAGTGCTTATTTTGGACTAGTGCTTTTCTGAGTGACCCATCCATTTCTCAGTTAACGAGCTAATTAGTTGAAGGTGTGATTGATTTGAAGAGTTTGAGAATGTGTACAGTCGGTTCCTCCAAGAATAGGGCTGGGAAACAATAGTTTTTCACTGATGTATTAGCTTGTTTTATGTGTTTTTCTTACTGGGTGCACATTCACAGGTACATCATGTTCAACAATTACGTAATTGTTTGTTATGTTATATACATTATTTCACTGGAATACTCAGATTGTTTTGCAATAACAACAGCTTACGCGTGTCGATGAGAAAATGTCAGAGTTATTTAATTCATATTAAAAACTCAAACAACAAGGGTCCTTTTAACAGTGATAAATATTCTGAACACAACATTGAGTATACACATCTTGTGGTCATTCATAATGCAATGAAACAACCGTACAGTGATATTAATAAATGCTTATGGTTTTCTTTAAGTTTTGATCACACATCAAGTATGTCCAGCCTCTTTAGAGAGGATCTTTGGCCACATCTTCCTCATTTTGTCACTTCTCACAATTCATACAATTTTTCTGACCTCTGAAATGTCTCACTTCTCATCCCAGCTACACTTCTTCTGCATTCAGTGTTTATTTCTTTGCAATACATACACTTCTCTCTACCTGTTTTTAGACTTAACTCCGCTTCAATCAGGTTCACGTGCATCTAATCACCTCTCGCCCCTCCGGGCCTTAACACTCGCGCGGGACTCTTCATCCCTGAGCTTTTGCTGAAAAACACCAACTTCAGCAGCACCACCACAGTAATAACTTTTTTTTTACTAAGGAATCTACTGTTTGGCATTTTAAATTCTGGCCACATGCAGTTAAATTGTTCCCAGACAACAGTACTCAAAGAGCATTGGGAAATGCTGTCGCTGGTCCCCGAATGTGAGCATTCACAATGGCAGCCCATCTTGGCAATCTCTTGAAGGCAACCAGCTTCGGTGTTTCATTTTGCAGCCTTGTACGCAGCTAAGTTCAGCGGCTCTTTGCTTGGGACGCACCAGTCATCAGCTTCCTGGTTGATTTTGTAATGGCGCAAGGCAGTTTGATTGAACACTGGAAGCTTCTCTACTGAATCTGTGGACAGGGCCTGCGGGAAGAAGACTGTGGATTAATGATTTGAAGACTGACAGATGTAATGTCCAAAGTTGACAGGATGTTTTGCTCCGGTACAAGCTCAAATGATAAGGTTAGTGTAAGCAAAACTCTCATTATGATTTGTCATCTAAGTGCATAGTCAATGTTTAAGCATTGTTCCAAACCCATATGAAGTTCTTTCTTTTGAGGAACACAAAAGGAGAAGTTTGACGGAGCCCATGTAGTGATAACTGGGCAAAAATCTCCTGTTTCTTCACAGAAGAAATTCATATGGATTTGTAACAATTTTTTTTCTGCAAGCTAACTCTTTGAGTATCTCTTTACCTTCAGCTGAATTACAGCATCTGTACCATAGCCCTCCATTGGATAAAGCTGGAGATCACCTTGGAAGTAGCGTGCGTACAGGCGGGAGATGGGAAGGCCGTAACCAAAGCCAGCCTGAGGGAATAACAAGCAAGTTTGACTTTCAGTTTTATATGAAAAAACATACGCACCTGCTATTATGTTGTGTCCTATGCTCTTACCATTGGGGTCCGTTGATGGTCACCAATAGTAGGTCTAGGCGCTGTTGAATACATGTAGCTAAAAAGTCTATCAATCTTCCTGAAAGGAACGCCACCGCCCCTGTCACAGATCTGGAACATGAAACGCGAATGTTTAGAGAACAATGACGTGTTTTGTGAGCTGCGTTACATCAGATGATAAATATGTGTGGGTTACATGACTAAGACTGAGGGATTGACTGTTGTGCATGTGTAAGAAGATAAATATAATCTTACAAACACTATTACTGCATGGATATAGCATTGCTGTTCAATGTCTGCTTTGTTGCACGCTTTAGCCACCAGCAGGGCAAAGGTTAACAGTATCATTAATACTGGTCAAAGCTGGTTTCCGTTTATGGCAACAAATGATCTCGATCAAGGGTGGTTAGAATATTAATCTTTAGGACAGTTTACATAACGTTATCAGTTATCGCTGAATCTAGGGCGATGAACCCGTGGTTGAGAAGAATGATTCAAACAAGGCGGTGGTGGTGTGACCTCATATTTTGAGATATTTATATTCTTGCTGCCAAATTTCTCTTAGGATTCCTCTAAAAGCATCATATTTGAACTTTCATTTACGCACCTTGAT
Source organism: Tor tambroides (assembly GCA_021397915.2). NCBI lineage: Eukaryota > Metazoa > Chordata > Actinopteri > Cypriniformes > Cyprinidae > Tor > Tor tambroides. The sequence goes on from JAFVLL020027437.1 coordinate 8,510, forward strand.
TGACAGGTCCTCTCTGCCTAGAGCAATCATGACTTTGATTGGTGGCAACGTGCTGCTTGTTTCATGATTCTCAACAGTAGCCCTCATTGCGTTCTAGAGTGGAGGAGACATAAGTATGACTTATTTATAATCTAAATCTATACGCATCTGTAGTATGCAGAAATCTAGAGCACCATGCCTACCTTGAAGAGCTCAAAAACCATGTGGTAGAGATGAGAAGGAACGTAGGAAATCTCGATTAGCTGTGACTTGTTCTTTGCTGCAACAGAGAACGAATATTATAAAACATAATGTAGTTTGTGGACAAAATGTAAATCATTTAATGCAGCCCAAAACCATCTGGAGAATGTATTTGATTCCTCACCGTTTATCTCTCTAAGCTCCAGCTCAGGGGATCCGAGGTAATACTGCTCACAGAGCATTTTAGCACACTCATATGCATCTGAAGCAGAACACAGGACGTTAGTAATGAATTTGCACTTGTTGTTAGGGTAATATTTGCATCCCGACGTCGATAACCGTGTGCACTAGAGCACTTACCTCTGATTACATTTGTGACATCACAGCAGGAGTCAATGCACCCGATGCTGCTGGGATGTCCTGGATTTGTGGAGCCATCAAAGATCAGAGCTAAAGATAAAGCAGGAAATAAAAGGGAACGGAGGGTTAGAGGTGTACTTCAGGCTTATCATTCTCTCTTATCCAGTGAATAATTAACTCAAACTAGCGCAGGCTGGATTATTCAAGATCTAATGACCTGTAAGTGCTGAAAAAGCGACTGTTGATGCCAAGTCCAGGACTATAGTATTAGGACTAAAGCAAAGATTTAGGACAAGTTTGACTTACTGTGCTGGTTGATGAGCATGCGAATGGAGATGCGGTTCATGTAAAAGCGGTCCAGAAAGTACTGAATGTTCTGACATGTCACTGGATCTGCCTCAAACGCATCCCTATACTCGATGACGCCCTGGGCCATGGTGGGTACCACATCATTGTGCCTGTTCCTGATGGTCACCAAAGTGTCCACAAATCTTTGGAGACAAATAGCAAAAAAAATGAATCCTGCTGTTTAATAATACTTCTTTAATATTCTGATAGATGATGTATGTAGACTGAAGAACCTACTCAGCAAGAACGTTAGGGTCATCGGGACTCTTGTCTTGGAATTCTAGGATGTCCATCAGGCTTTGGACAAACCTGAGAATGTAAGACAGAGAAGACAAAGGGAATTAAAGGTTGTACGCTACTATACATTCATGTTTTTTATAACTAATACCACTTCACAGTTACTGTATACAATTACACTTTTTTGTTTCAAATAACACTTCAGCCTAAATAATGTTTTCACGCTTGCTTGCAGGAAAGTTTTGCCATTTTTAGGCAGTCACCAGTGTTGCTATTCTTACCAAAAACTATTAAAAATTGTTTTCAGTTTTGAAATCTGAAATATAAATATTATATGAAACACTGAAAATGTAAAAATTAAGATTTAAGAAAAATACATTTAAGTACTAAAATTACTAAAACTAAATCTGAAATAAAAAATTGACTAAATTAACTTAAAAATATTTTGAAATATAATAAAATACAATAAATTATTAGATGAAAAAAATAAACTTAAAAACTTAAAAATTTTAATTTTGGCTTTGAAACTAAAATAAATATTTTGTACTGAAATTAATAAACTAAATCGGAAATAAAAATATTTTTTTTAAAAATCATAAAATGTTACAAATGCTACAGATTATTGTTTTGGGTATATATTTTTAAAATATATTAACCATTAATATTCACTATACATTTTTTTCCTCATTTCCTCATTAGTATGAGAAATTTCTATATATATATATATATATATATATATATATATATATATATATATATATACATACTATATATATATATATATATATATATATATATGTATGTATGTATGCATGTATGTATGTATGTATGTATGTATATATATGTTAATTGCTTATTTCCCTGAGTTTCCTTCCTTGCTGTTCTACTGAAGCACACTAGAATGTACTGTTCCAAGTCAGTTCTCGAAAACAAGTCTGCGCGCCACCGCTTCGCCGCACCTTCTCATATTTCACTTTCTGAAGTGAACCTCAGTATCCGTTACATAAACGTACCTGCAGTCTAGTAAACAAGTGAGGGTCTGCAATGGTATTTCAAAACCAAACTACATTCCATAGGCTCATAAGCATGCATTTACAAGCACATTTTTTTTAAAGAAAAATGGTTTAGCTAAGCATCTCACACCACAACTTAATTTCACATGGTCCAGAAACCCAAACTATAAACTACAGTAGAAAAAAGTAATAAGGATAAGAAGTGCTACAGTAAGAACTGCTGTGATGATTCCTAAGATTACAACTTTAATCCTTAGATTAAAATTGTAATGGAAACCGGATGAAGCCTGATTCTGAACTTTAAACTGCTGAGTGTGTAATGTACAGTAGTAGTGGCTTCTACTTAGAAAACATCAGGCTGAGAAACTGGGGCAAAGTTCATCGTTCAGTTAGGAGGCCTGAGACACATTACATAATGAACGCGTGTAAAATAAACCATCTTAATGGGTTAGCATGTTCAGCAATTTATTAGATAATACACATACATGATTTATCTTGTTCGTTTGCGTCTAGTTATTCTTCAAAGACAGATAGCACTGTTCAAAAGCTAGTTAATACTTTTTTTGTCTGATAACCCAGGACATGAACTTACCAGCTGTGAACTAGCTGAACGGACTGGGTCATTATCAGTTGGTCTGGTAAAAGGTTGATCTCCTTCAGACTGTTGCTTAGTCTTACAGGGAGCTCTTGTCTGAGGAAAGCGAAAGATGTTTTCTCGCAAGCATTTGTGGATCCTGAAAAGACAAAGTGACGGTCTGAAATCTCAGCCAAATGACCACTTTGCTGCAATACAGTTAAACTAAAACTAAAATATTAAGAAAAACAAACATAGGACTTGAGCAAACAGCATTTTACTGAATGGCTTACAAGTTTCTTACAAATTTCTGCTGAGGTTCGTTTCGTGCACTAATATTTGAGCTAAGCTTAAAGATTTTTTTTTTTTTTTTTTTTTTTTTAAATAAAAACGCTACACTTTTTGTGTATACATGGTGTGTAAATATAACAGGCTAAAGTTACAAATACTGGCAGTCCGAAAATCTTACAAAAAGCGCTCGAGCAGTGAACTGTTACTATGGTTACGCCATCCAGGGAACGCTACCGTTATCGAGCATTAAGCACGTTCTATTCGAGCATTTTAATTAATTTCTACATTAATAAGCCAATCCAAATTATTTCATTTATAAAAGAATATTGCATGTTTGGTGCAATACACACGCACTAATGCTCAGTGTGCACCATCACAATGCATGCAACACATTTTTTTTTGCATAAAAAAACTTACCGAAATCCAGAAACTGCTTCATTGACAATGGCGATGGAGAAAATTTCGCGTAGTAATCAATATGCTTCGGCGCATTTAGCATAGCAGCATTCCTCATTATATACCTTACAAACTTCATCTTGGAAGATGTAAATATCCGAACTAAAAACAAAAACGTTATATATTGTCAGATATTAAAACAAGGCTGTAGCTTTTCCCTGGAGCAGTTTTCAGTATATCCTCGCGTGCAGTTCTTTATTCAGTCTGGGGCTGTGTTGTCTTGAGACCCCTGTTGTTGACAGCTCTTTAAAGTTTGCGTTCTTGCACAGTGACACGCCCACGTCATTACGTCGATATCGATGGTGACCAATAGGAGAGAGGAAACAGGGACACTTGCGCCTGTCAGATACACGTCAACTCTCAGGATCGCGATCAACAAGCTTGCATCTACGTGATGTTTGTACGACAACATGGAAAATCATGCGATAGCATCACAACAAAGTGCCCCATAGAAAGATGATACTGCTGGACTTTGTGAGGTCAAGCGTTACCCATCACCCAGTTGGACCCGAGTACAGGAATGTGGCATGAAGCGGTGGCAATGCAGCCTGCATAAAACACGTAAAAGTAAAAAAAAATAAAAATAAACTGCTGCCAAAAAGCATGACAAATTCACTATTTAAAAATTATAAAATGCAGAGTTGCATCTTAGAAATGTGCAATTTGCAGTAATATGGTAAGTAGGTAATAGGTCAAATTATTAGAGTAGGTCGATGTTATGCATATCCCATGATGCGATGACTTCAGATGCATGTGAATGAAAAAGGAATCAAATGAATGTCAAAGGTCAACGAGAGTAGTGTCCTTGTTTTAGAGCAGTTATAAATAAATATAATTTAAAAGGATCATTGAAGCTGATGCATAAAGACCTTGCATTTTTACATATAAACATGTTTAATACAAATACACTGGGAAACAAACCTATAGCATGTAAACACTTTACATTTATTTGCATGTTATTACATTACCCAATCATTTCGATTCTAAAAACTTCATATTGTAAAATGTTTTACTTTAAAATATGTTTTTGCTCATTTTCTTTGTTAGATTATTGTTATTCTAACAAATGTTATTCTAATTTTTGGGATTACTGGTTATTGCTATGAATATTGTAGCCATTATATATAGCAAATTTAGTCATGACTGATTAAGTCCTATAAAACAATATGGTGAGGTCAAAAACAAAATAGTCAGCTTTTAATAAAGAATATATAATAATATAATAAGGAATCTATTAATCACAAAGATCTGGCAAGGTGAGTTTATTTATATAGCACATTTCATGTACACAGTGATAATTCAAAGCGCTTTAAAGAAAAATGATATAAAAAACGGGCCTAGGTATTAGTCACTGGAGAACAGAAAACACTCTAATTCAGAGAAGTCAGTCACTGTATAGACTGAAGTGACATTTGAGATGTTAAACAGTACAGTAAACAAGACTACTGAGAAAAGTGGGATTGCATAAAACAGCCATTGGAACTAAACGTCTCATGGCTGCTCCCTGGAGGAGGAACATAGTCAAACAAATTACGGAAGAGAAGCGATTAAAAACAATTCAGACACAGAAAAAAAGTTAGCACTGAGCTGAGGAAAAGTGTCCTGTTGAAAAAGCTTGAATTGGAGGTTGGAACTTGTAGCTATGTGTCAATCCTTTTGTCAGTCTCTGTAGGCAGTTTGCATGAACAAGACACCACATTCCAAAGGAAGTATCAGTTTAAACAAGTTGGTATGAACTGGAAAACTGGACTATTTACACAATCATCACTAAGATGAGTCAAATTTCAACTCTAGTTCACATAAATTTATTCAAGCCCTGCAAAGTAGAGTAATTTTATTTTAGACTTGATTTTATAATTGCAGGTACATTTGGTGTGCAAAGTCAATATTTTTTTCTGCTTTTTTTCAAATGGTTATTTTTAATTATTTTAATAATTTGTTTCTCATTGTTATGAATTACAAGATGTTACAGTCCATAACAATTTAATTATTTGTGACTCTGGACCACAAAACCAGTCTTAAGTGTCAATTTTTCGAAATTGAGATTTATACATCATCTGAAAGCTGAATAAATAAGCTTTCCATTGATGTATGGTTTGTTAGGATCGGACAATATTTGGCTGAGATACAACTATTTGAAAATCTGGAATCTGAGGGTGCAAAAAAATCAAAATACTGAGAAAATCGCCTTTAAAGTTGTTCAAATGAAGTTCTTTGCAATGCATATTACTAATCAAAAATTAAGTTTTGATATATTTACAGTAAGAAATTTACTAAATATCTTCATGGAACATGATCTTTACTTAATACCCTAATGATTTTTGGCATAAAAGAAAAATTGATAATTTTGACCCATACAATGTATTTTTGGCTATTGCTACAAATATACCCCAGCGACTTAAGACTGGTTTTGTGGTCCAGGGTCACATTTATGTAAAAAGTGACTTAAATAGCTGAAAATCGTGATTTCTTGTTGTCCAAATTAGTCAGTGTATTTTTTCCATCATGTATCATTGTGCAATCAAAATATTTTATTGTATTTTTCTTTTGGTAATATTTCATTCATTCTATTTATAAAAGCCCTAAATAGTCATTTACTTAATTCTACAACATTAAATTGTTTAAAATGAACTTTTTTCTTATAAAAATGTGTGTTCATAAATCTTGCGTCAACTTTGTTACTGTACAATACTTTGCCTTTAAATTGGTGGAATTATCTCCCACAACTGTATAAGATACAGGAAATGATGTCGCTTTCCCTCACTGATAAGATCTGAAGCACTGAAAAGTATGTGTGCTCTCTCTGAGAAAATATTTTAATTTAAAAAGTTCTTAAACCAAGAGTTATTTAGAATATCAACAGTTACCACAATATCAAAAGGAAAACAGAATTTATTGACATATTGAGTTATTTAAAGGTCTTTTAATCATGATTTCGTTAGTGCCATGTGCTCTTATCATTTATGCTAGCAAGTGGAGTTTTTGGCAAAAAATAAAATAAAAATGGTCAATTCTGTTACCGTCAAACTCTGTAACAATGCTGACAATAATGTAACAGAATTGACAGTCCACCAGATAATTCTATCAATTCTGTTACTTTCTGTTACTTAAAGGGTCAACTCTGTTTATGAACTATTTTCACAAAAAAACAATAAATTGTTGTTTAAAATATCATAAACAATGTTGAGATATTTTTGCATTCCCTTATAATATTTCAAGAATTTTTTTTTTTTTTTTTTTTACTGGATATTGTATATAATACATCTTCAGATGAAAAATATTTGCTTCAAGTGGACAGTTCTGTGAAGACTTTTTTTTTGTAATTTTTAAGGTCTGCATAGGTGAAATATCTCAGTTTCAAGTGTTGAAATGTTAGGACTGTATGATTTATTTTTATTTCTACACACTGCCTAATTTGTCCGTAACAGAGTTGACAAACAGTACCATAAAGACATCTGTTTTTTCATTAAAAGTAAAAAAAAAAAAAAATTAACTTCTGTTTGGCAAGCACTGAATTATTAAAATTGAATATGTTTTCAAGAAGATACTGGAAAACATTTCTGTTAGTGAAGTTTTTTTTTCTTAACTTTCTGAAATGCCAAATGTTTCTCCAATTATAAAATCACCCATCTGCATTTCTTAATCCGATGGCTTCCGCGAATGTTTTCATATTGAGTAAAGACCATTCAGGCAAGTAGAAATTTATGAATGACCTAGCTTATGCATAAAGCTTGTCAACCAGCGCCATCTAGTCACGGATTTCAGGAACGGAAGTTGACGTTGAATAATTGCTGCTGAAGCAAATAACTGCAACTAATACAAATCTACATTTAGATTTTATTACATGCATAATCTACATTTCGTTTGTGCATGAAATTTTGAGTTTTAGGAAGGAAGCATATTTTTTATACCAAACATTACACAATTCAATGTTAAAACAATTATTGTCCTGATTAATATCTGACATAGTTTTTTTTTTGTTTTTTTTAATCTTATTATTGCGGTAAATGTTCAGAACAATTTTTCTAAAAACGTTCTTTGTTCTAAAGGGGAAGGATGACAGGAAAGAAGGATAGAAGACTGTACAGGAAATGTTGAAATCCACAGTGGTAACTAAAAAGAAGCCTGGTTTGGGATACGGTTCATTTCAAGTTGGAGATACATGTGAAGAAGTTTTAGCATTTTTGATCCTCAATAATCGTTTAATACCATTAATGAGGCACATGGCTTTTCTGCTGAGTACCATCGTGCTGCTTTTAGGAGTCCAAGGTAAGTCAAGAAAATAACTGAATTTTGTATAGGCCTACTAAACCTATGTTGGTTAATTACATTATTAAAGGAAGGCATCTTTCATATTACTGCTTTATCAAATATATATGTTTTGGAATACATTTAAAAGGCTATAATAACAATAGGCTAACTGAAGGTATAGCATCATCAGGATTTTATGTTCTTTATCAATATATAAATTGTCTAGAGTAAATTATATCAGTGTGAACATTAATTTGCTTTTAGTCTAAACATTTTAAAAGAATAGGCTGTTTAAAATCATGGATGAATAGTTAATAACATAATAAATCCCAATGTATGGCCTACATTACAATATGCGAAGAAACATCTTTAACCAAAGGATTTGGTATTTCATATAGATATTTCTTGTCTAGTAGTAAAGAAAAAAAAAACATTTCAACATTCATTAATTCACTGACGTCAATGTGATTTTTACTTAATCATGCTCGTCTGAGATTACAACAGAGCAGAATTTTAAACGTGCCCTCACCAAACATCCTCTTTTTTTCTGTGTGTATTCAGACATTATGAAACACGGACTTGTGAATGTGTTCTCCTGTGGCATAGCAGGCTATAGTTGTGTAATTTATTGGTGTATATCTGCATTGTTCTTTTGAAAGCAGACTAATAAAATCACTTGATTCGCCGGAAAAACGATTCTCATTAATGGTTCGCAGAAGAAGAAAAAAAAAAACATAGGTCGCAGGGTTGTTTACATTTAGCCATCCTAATAAAAACTGTCACACTGTAAACTGTCCAGTTATTAAATATAGAAGTCAGACTCAAATTCTCGATTTCGCTGCAGTTTATTACCTGGGTCATTCTAGAATTGGGGGTACATTTCGCGTCTCCCAGGTAAACCTTCTGTTATTTTTCAAAAACAAAAACTTCACTGAATCAGTTTTGAATAATAACACAAATTATATTAAGCTAGCACCAAAACAATGCTTTTGTGTATATTAAGGGACATTTTGTCTTAAAAATATTAACTGAAAGACTGCCACTACACCTATTATTGACTGTCTTTGCCTCCTGATTCATACATTCAGCTTGAATTATCATGAAATAAGTCTAATTTTCATATTTTTTGTGTTTACTCCAGGGGCGTAGCCATCATTTCAGAAGTGAGGGGGACAGAAATGTAATATTATATTATATATGTATATATATATATATATATATATATATATATATAATGGGATTTTTTTTTTAAATAAGTCTCTTCTGCTCACCAAGCCTGCATTTATTTAATGCAAAATACAGTTTTACTATGTACAACTGCTTTCTATTAGAATATACTGGAAAATGTAATTGACTTCTGTGATCAAAGCTGTATTTTCAGCATCATTACTCCAGGCTTCAGAGTCACATGATCCTTCAGAAATCATTCTAATATGCTGATGTGCTGCTCAAGAAACCTTTTTTAATTATTATTATTATTTAAAACAGTTGAGTAATTTTTTTCAGGATTCTTTGATGAATAGAAAGATCCAAAGATCAGCATTTATCTGAAATAAAAAGCTTTTGTGACATTATACACTACACCATTCAAAAGTGTGGAGTCAGTAGTATTATTATTATTATTATTTTATTTATTTTGGAAAATAAATGATAGAAATTAGTTTTATTTAGCAAGGATGGTTTAAATTGACCAAAAGTGTTGATAAAGACATAATGTTTCAAAATATTTCTATTTCAGATAAATGCTGTTCTTCTGAACTTTCTATTCATCAAAGAAACCTGGAAAAAAATTCAACATCATCATAATAATAAATGGGGGTTTTTTTTAGGTTTTTTTTTTAGCAGCAAATCAGAATATTAAAATGATTTCAGAAAGATCGTGTGACGAGTAATTTGCATTTTAAAATATATTCAAATAGAAAACAGTTATTTTAAATAGTGAAAATATTTCAAAATTGTACTGTTTTGCTGTAGGCCTACTTTGGATCAAATAAATCCAGGCTTTCTGAGCAGAAGAGACTTCTTTAAAAAACATTAAAAATCTTAATGTTCAAAAACATTTGACTGGTATGTATAGGCAACTTTAATTTGTCTCTTTTTCTAGCTTTTAATTGGCTTAGAAATCTGATACACTGCTGGACAATAACCAATAATAATGATTTGTTTATATAATACAAACTTTTTTTTTATCCCATGAGGCAGAATAGTTTCTATACTGTAATGAATGCTGTGTCAATTAGCACTGCATTGTTCATATACTTTATTTATTACCTGGAGATGACTTGAAAATAGACCACATATCGTGCAATAGCAATTCTAAACTCGTCGTTTTTTGTTTTTTTTTCTGTGAAAACAACTGTTTTCATCTATTTCATATATTAGGAATTTCATGGTGCAACTTTCTGCGCGAGAGCGCCCCCCGGCTTCGAGTATGAATTTATTCTGCATATAATGAGCGTTTAGCGCTCCGTGATGTTCATCTCGCCTTACTCTGGGTCCGAATAAAACATCAGGTCATGCAACAGACTATCCTGTCTCTTTGAATTTAAATCTATATTTATTCACACCGGCTCTTGAAAACCTTTATGCCAGCACACTTGCCCGAAAAAGTGCGGGGGACGAATTTATGTCATATTAAAAGTGGGGGGGACACGTCCCCCGCGTCCCCCGCGTAATCTACGCCCCTGGTTTACTCTAAGTTACATAATTGCATAAAATATCTAATTTTTATAATATTTGTAATTTCATTAATTTAAAAAAATACATTTTGTGTCTGTCCCTATGTTCTGGTCAACTCTGTTACATTGGTTATAAAAAGGCATAAAAATCTTTAAAGCATTCACGGAAAAAAACATGTGACTTGCACCAAGTGATGTCACTTCCTCTGGTAGGAATCTTTGGAAGGCATTGATGTATGTCTTTATTCTCATTAATTTGTACAAAATGTTTAGGATACACCAATAGAAGATTAATTATTTGTCAAATCTGTTATTGTGATTCTGCAGTGAATCTCTCATTCACTTTTTTAAAAACAACAATATGATGAAATCCATAAAATTCTGTTTTAGACATGTCTTGTGGTATCTGGTTTGAGGTTAGCATCTTGAGGTAAAGCACAAAATGGTGGAAAATGTCAACTCTGTTATTGTCAACTCTGTTAGTGATTTAAAAAGTTTAATGAAAACAGAGTTGACAATGAGTAACAGAGTCAAATATTCCCAATCACATTTAAGTATTTTGCATTATTATTATGTTTATTTTGGATTCTAGGTCATTTTACTGTAAATGATACATTTGTTTTATATCATTACAGGCTAAAGAAACTGAACTACAGGTAAATTAAACTCTCAGCAGCAGAAAGGCAAAAGGGCAACAGAGGGCACAGCAGCTGCATATTGCTGACCCTGTAAGAAGAGCAGAAAATAGACAGAGATAGACGGCACAAAAGGAAAAAACACCACTACTGAAAATATAAACTTGTTTTGCTCTAATTTTAGAATGTAAACATATGGCTTCAAAGTAAATCAAAAATTCTTGCAAACTGCTCTTCCTTGAATCAAGAGCTCTGTCTTTTATGTCTATAAAAAACTTGCATAGTGCACATTTAAATACTAAATAAAGACATATGGGCAGAAATTGCCAATAACTGATTTGCATGCCCAGGGTGAGGGAGCAGCTATGTCCTTTTATTTTTCAGATCTGTAATGCATGGGACACATGCAGTTAATTTTCAATTACATAAAAGATATGTAATTCACATGTATTTGATCAAATTAAATAGTTAAATTACATTTAAAATGGTTTCAGTTTTTTAGAATCTGGCAGAAAATGTTGCTGTTTTTGATCTTTTAACTATAGGTGGTCAACTCTGTTTTCTGATGTCAACTCTGTTACCATCAATGTCAACTCTGTTTAAAGTTTTGCTTTAAAAATGATAATTATATGTGTTTTATTGTTAACAAATTGATCAGAAGCTAATTAGCCTAAATAGTACTACAACTACATGAAATTTGTAAAGAATTTCATTCATTTTTAAAGCTATGTTTAGAGAAAATGCACACCATGTTGGCAACTTTTCAGTTAAACGTGTTGATATTTTTACTCTAAAACAAAAAGTCTATATATTATTAGGTTTAAAGTTGAATTAATGGATTAAGAGACAGATTTTCTCCTAGGGAGGACAGGGTTTTAAATTGTGGTACATTTGTTAACTGTATATGTTTGACCCAATTTGTCTATAACAGGGTTGACAGATTTTTCTGTTAGTACATTGATTTTCAGAATAAATATTTAAAACATTGCAAGTTTAAGATCAGCAAATATAGAAAATGTTAAATTTAAAGTGTGTTCTATGAAAATAAAATAAAAAATTCAATACAAAAAAAATATTCCTATTTTTTGTTTTCTTTCTCAGCTTGAAATGTACCCCCAATTCTAGAATGACCCAGCGCTTTGAATCATTGAAAGGTTGTACAATACTTGTGTTGTGTCGAAATCAGTGACCTAGAGGTCGCTGTAGAATTTGTGTGTGAAATGGGTGTAACGAATTACGGTAAACTCTAATGCTGCTTTGTAGGATTTGGTGATCCTATTTTTGTATCTGCAGCTGTTCACATCAGAGAATGGATATAAAATAAATAAGTTTAGATATCACCAGAGTGAATTTGGGTAACATTAAAGCGATTCTTTGTGAAGTAGAAGTGGGTAACAGATTTCGATAGTGTCTTGTACTGCCTTGTCATATTTGGCGATCCTGCTGCATTTCTGCAGCTGTTTACATCAAACTAAAATACTTTTTTGTATGAAACAGAGAAAACTAGACATCACCAGTGTGGATTTGGGTAACATTACTTCACACACAATGGGTTTAGAGAGAGCGACTGAGTTTGGTAACCTCCAATACTGCCTTGTTGGATTTGGTGACCCGGCTGTATATAATGTCCTTGAATAGTTCACCCAAAAATCATTATTTACTCACCCTTATATCATTTCAAAACCGTATTCCTGATATTTTTTCTGTGGAAAATTCTGGGCGAGATTTTCCAATGAAATCTTTCTAAAGAATATTTTCATTTTGTGACTCACAGGTACCAACTCTCTATGGACAGTAAGCAAGATAACAGCTCAAAGTGGAGGATCTGTCACCATTCCCTGTCACTACCATCGTCAGCACAAGGACTTTCCTAAGTTCTGGTGCAAAGGCAAGAACTGGCTTACCTGCTTGACACTGCGAACTACCAACCAAGAGAAGCGAACAGGCATCAGCTTTTACAACAGCCCAGATGAACTGGTAACAACCATGACAATGACAAACCTGCGCAGCAGTGATTCGAACCGCTACTGGTGTGCGGTGAAAATACGAGGTTCCTATGCCAGAACATCTCTAGAACTTACCGTCACTGAGGGTGAATGTTATTGAGACACTTTAGTACTACTATATGAGACATGTGATAGTTCCAATAGTAACTGATTTTGCTGGTTGATTATTTTCAGGTACTCCAGATCTGTCAGTGGCCAGCAACAGGGTCTCAGGTGAAGAGGGCGGCAATGTTACCGTACAGTGTCTCTACAGTGACAAATTTAAAGATACTGAGAAAAAATGGTGCAGAAGTGGAGATCTGCACTCCTGTCAAACGGCTCAGGATATAGAGCCATCCCTTGGTGCAGCTCTACAGATAAATGATACAAATGATGGCATTTATACAGTGACACTGACAGGACTGAAGAAGACAGATGCAGGCTGGTATTGGTGTATGGCTGGGGAAGTGCAGGTTCCTGTTCATATCAATGTGGATTCAAGGCAACTCATTACAGATGCCAACCCAAGTAAGTAATGATCGCATAGATTTATTAAAATTAACAAAAAAAGATACCTTTTCCAGGGCTGCCAGGTCTGCAAAACAAAACCGGGGGGGTGGAGAGATCGCTTTTACCCATGGACCAAAAAACAACCTGCGACAACTGTGTAAAATTAGTTCAATTCCGTGGTAAAACTGTGGACCTGGCAACACTGCTTTTAGATGTTTATCAAGACTATGTGTCCCAAGAGATGGGATTTTGGAGTGGTTTCTATTACTACAACATCACGGCTTATAAAATGGTTTATTTGACTTTGTATATCACTTTATTATGGTAGCCCATTTCCACCACTGAATGAATGAATGAATTAAAAAAAAAAATAAAAAATTGTGAATTTATACCTCACAATTTTTTCTCGCAACTGTGAGTTTATATCTTGCAGTTTTGATCTACTTTCTCAGAATTGAGATATAAATTTGCAATTGCGAGTTAAAAGTCTTGTGATTGCAAGTTTATCTTGCAATTCTGACTTTACAGCATGCGTCTTTATATCTCGCAATTCTGACTTCATAACTCTCAATTTGCGAGTTTGTCATGCAATTCTGAGGAAATTCAGTGGTGGAAATGGGCTTCCATAGCCTACTTCATGACTGTAATAGCCATAATGAAATTTACAGTGGGTAATTTACCTCAGATCTTAAAAATAACCAAGGATGTTCAAACTGTGAAGTCTATGGAAACAAAATGCATATTTCCATGACAAAGGATTGTACCGGTCACTGAGTATGTATTTGAAATAATATAAAAATGATCAACGATTTATTAATTTGTACTTACCCATTTTGTTGCGAGTTTACACTGTTGGCAATGGACAGTGAACCTTCTGCTGAACCTTCTGCTGATGTGACAGCTCCTTAAATGTGTCATTTCTACGACTGCAGTTCAACAGAACTGCAAAAAATATCTAAATGACATTTCAAACAGGTTTCTAAAAAACTCCCTCGTCAGTCATTGGTCGGCTAAACAGATCGCCCTGCCCCAGACTCATGCCATTGGTTGAACCAGTGTTGCTATGTGGGGTAACCAAGCAAAGCAATGTTTTGAAAGAAAGTGTTTAGCCTTTTGGTGGGAATCATTCAACAATGTCTTTTCTCAGCACATCAAGCTAGATTAGAGGAATACTTTTCATAGCCTATCATTTTATTTCTTTGGGGCCGGATCTTATGTCCTCAGTGCTTAGTATTATAACATTCAAGAAATTACACACTTCCACTTTAAAGATAATAAAAGTACATGCCAATGAAATAATGAATTTCATAATGAGTTTCTGGGTAAAGCAAAACAGTACATTCCTGCTCTGATCTGTATAAAATGTAGTTTAGTAAAACAAGCAGCAATGTGTCAAATATGTCTCATATCTGACTGATTTTTTTATTATTATTTACAGGACCTTTCACATTTACGACAGCACAAACTTTCATGTCTTCATCTAACTCTTTTGATGTACACAACCATAATTCAGTAGCAACACTTGTACCCACAACATCAAAATTACCTGAAAGTACTACGATTCAGACAGAAAAAACTGACCAGACATCTACAGCATCACCAAAGCATTTTCATTCAACGACACAGTCCTCATCCTATCCAACCACAATGGAGAACTCAAAAACTGACCCATCTCACAGCAGTAGTACTGTTAGGACAACACTAACCAGCACATCAACAACTCCACATGTTAGTAGTATCTCTACAGTTACTCTGACATCTACATCTACATCTAAAGATCTGACATTTGTACCCAAAACCATTTATGAAAGCAGGTATGTTCAAAATATAATTCTGTAAAACTTAAATGCTATTTAACATCTGTTTGGATCTATTTGATACTACTGATAACATATCTCAGTTCCAGTATAAGTCTAACAATTATCTTATTTGTTTCAGGGACCTTATTTGGGTGATTGCACTAGCTTGTGGTGCACTGCTTATATTAATGTTACCTGCAATTTCTTGGAAATTGTGGTCATGGCATAGTAAGACCTCTATTATTATTGTTGTAGCTGTATGAGGCTGGTTATTATATCATTATATATATATATATATATAATGTGTATATATGATATGATATAATAATATTATATCAAAGTGAATAAGCATTCATTTTCTTCTATTGCCTGTACTTTTTAAATTATATATATATATATATATATATATATATAATTTTTTTTTTTTTTTTTTACCATTTCAGCAAAGGCAATCACAAGAGAGGAAGGAACAGAAATAACATCAGACCTCCATGTAAGTAAATCTTTAACAATATCGGAAATATTATTTGACAATTTTTTTGAGAAAAAATATTTTTAAAATTTAAATTACTCATTTAGACAGCAGAAACAGAAACAACACAACAATGAACTTTGGAGACTGTGGAGATTTTATTTCATGATTATTTTTATTTTTTTTGTAGGCAAATGACAGAGTTGATCTACTGAGCAATGAATGGAGAACTGCTTCAGCTGTGCAGTTCAGCACAGACTCAAATACTGTCCTAATAACATAACCTGTTGAGATCTCTGGAGTACCATGATGGAGTAGGGAGTAGAGGATTTATCATCTCCATGTGTCAAGAGCCACTTTCCTGCAGAGTTTAGTTCCAGTATTATTTAATTCCACCTGAAGAAACTAATCAATGTACTTCAGTTTACTTACTCAAAATTCAAAATTACAGTCACGACTTCAACGCCGTCACCAGCTTCCGACAGCCCTTTCAGTCTTTGAGTCGGAATAGTTTGTAAGAGTGTGATTACTAGTAAGTTTACGTTAATGTCCCTATCAACATCTGTAGTCCCATTTAACCACTTGTTAGCAACAGCCTTTTTAAGACAAGTAAAAGCTTTAAAAAAATCACAAGGGGGTATTACGGATGTATTTTATGCTCAATATCTTAACCACAGACCTTACCTGACATTAAATATTAGTCAAGACTTGATCAAGATGCTTATTTAAAACATAATTTTAAATTGTTTGGACAGCAATTTCTTTCAGTGGTAATTGGGTGAAAATAGTTATGTTCAGCTTACATCAAATCAACGTCATGTCAAGTTTTTGACGTAAGCGTGATTTGCATATTTGACCTGTTTTGTGGTGTAATTTACATCTGTGATGTAAATTTTGTTGTCAGTTTGATGTATTTCGACATCAGTTGCCCACTGGGTAAAAATGATGATAATGTTGTCAATGCCTGTATCATCAAGTCATCAAAGTTTAAATCCCCTGTTGAAGTGCATGTATGATTGACAGGTGAGTTTACTCGCACAACAATTTACACTTTATTGATGTGTATTGTTAATCGTCTGTGGTATGCTGTCAATTCCCACAAAATAATAATAATAATAATAATAATAATGTAATTTCAGCTTATCCTTCAGTCTACAAAAAATAAAAGTTGTTGGCAATAATGCACTTACACTGAAACAGTAAACATTAATGTAATTACTTTATATTACAAGTTATTATGAATTTGCTCTGCTGATGACATAATGACACTATAGTTCACTTTTTTAAACACATTGAGGTGGCCCACAGCTCCTATACTGCCCTGGCTGTGGTTGTTGGTTAATTCTGCTTTTTAAAACCAAATGAGGTGAAAAGCCTTATTACTGGATACTTACCACCCCGTTTACTCAGCATCTCTTAAAGTGCCCTCAACCCCAGAACCAGCTGTTATATATATAAAATATATAATATATAAAATAAATGACCATTTACAGTTGTATGGTAATATAGCTAATAACATTTTATTTTACAGTGTCCTTGTCAATTATTATTACTATAATAACCCAGGTGAAAAAAAGTGCCCTTTTTTCGTGCACTAATTTTGTACTTTTTTTTTTTTTTAGCTAAATTTTACATTTCTCTCACCATTTCTCATGAATCTGTTGTAGGCACAACCAGAGTTGAGATTATCCGGATCGTTCACAAATTGTTTTTAATCTATCTTTTTTTTTTTCATTCAGAAGGACTGGTAAACCTCTATTACGTTGAAGTCTGCTCCTGACAAATGACACAGACATTCTTAGACCATGTTTTTTCCTCAGCTTTATTTCAACAGGTGTGGACAGGCTTTAGTTAAGCATGGAATGGTGACAATGCCAGTCCTCTCTCTCAATGTAAGTTATGCTCCTCTAAAGACATGTACACTGAGCCCTGCTGCCAGACAGTAGGCAATTAAAGACAAGTATTAGTCTAAGAAAACGTCCTTAGCCACATTCATGTACGAGGACAGTCCATCAAGTAACGATTAGTCTGAGACTTCATTTGAATCCTATATTTGCCTGAAATCATTTACTATATTACAAGCTTTTTACAACTTAAAAATAGATTAATAACTATCACTACTATATCTCTCTATGTACTTGTAAATACACTGTTTTTTGTTTTGTTTTTTTGGTTTTTTACAAATCCCGTACCGACACGTTAATCAGTAAATGTAAGGCAGAATAACAAAGAGGGGCAAAAAATGTTCACAACTGTCCATCTAATCTACACTCCATTTATGAAAAAAGTTAGCACATCTGCAGATCTGAAATGCAGTCTATTCTTTGGAGAATAAACATGAACGTACAAACAGGAAGCTCTAACAATATGACACTGAACAAGCTGTGGATAAACTGGGATGTGGTTATCAGTGCCAGCCTGCATGGCTAGGCTGACTGCAAACATCAGTTAGTTGAACATGACTGGTAATGAAATGACTAGCTACCACATTTCTGCAGCAATACTTATATAGTATAAGACAACCGTTCCAGAACCCTTGGTTATGGTCCTGTCATCCAAAGAGCAGATGCATTGTTAAAAAACAGAAGAAAATGAAGCAATACAGAAAGCAGTTTTGCGGCTTTACATGCAAATTCACCCAATGTTTATACTGGAGGTCTGTCCCAAAAAGCAGCATGCACTGAACTTGATTTTTGCAATGTGATAAAATTCCTAGATCATGTTCATAAACTGTTAAAATGCACCATCAAAGGCTGTCTTTGACACAACGCCTCCCTACAAAAAAATCAGTCCGTAGGCAGCATGTGGACAAGGCCTGCTTTCAACCAGATCACAAGCATAATGCAAGCAGCATAGCCGTGCCGTCCTGTAACGGGAAAACGACAGAAAAGCCAGGATTCACAATGCGGCACAAAGTACGAGGAGCATTGCAGGACGACAACTCCAAACCTAAAAAAAATCCCACGGTCCATTTTTAGAACAAACGGTAAAAGGCAATCAACCTACCGGTTTCCCAAAGGAGGATCTGTTACGACTGAAGGAGCCATGCTGATTTATTAACGGCAGAGCATCTGTTGGCACTTTTGGACCTTTCGTTCACAAACTTACCGGAGGGTAATGAAGTCCAACAAACCCCCTGAGTGAACTTAAAGATAATGGCTGTTCCCTGAAAGGGGCACGACCAGGACAAAAGACAAAAACACCTAAAGCTAACAGTTTTTACAGTTCAGCTCACACTCAGACGCCTTCGGCTCCGAGTGACTATTCACAGTGCATAACATGGGGAAGAGACTGAGAGGAAAAACCAACAACAAAACATATTGATCATGTTGCCTTACGTAGTAGTTAAGACATTTTCCAGGGACATGCTTTCCGCTTCCCGTCTCAAGTGTTACGCTTTACCTACATACAGGCTCTGACGGCCACTTCTAGCTCTCAGTGCACATCCAACCAAATGTTCATTGCTACCTAGGTAAAAGGGGGGGGGGGGTGGGGGGTGATAAAATTGGCTGTTATTGATGATGGAATGCAATACTTTCCTTCGTCTCACACTTTTCTGAGCGAAGACGACCTTCCGCACCGGACAAAAGTGATTCGATGGAGCTTGCTTGAATGTAGAGGAATGTTATCCGATGGGGGAATGGCTGTTAATAAGGTGCAGGCTTTGTGTCTTTAGATGTGCATGTGAGATTGTCTGTTTATGAGCGTATGAAGAACCTTCGTCGCCGATACAGCCCGAGCGACTGGTCACAGTGTTTACCTCCCAACAGGCGGCAAAGGAGGGGCTCCTCTCATTACTGCCAAACAAACAGAGACACATATGAGTCCAAGCTCAAAAATCACTGTATTCTTCCCTGTTGATATCGTACCAGTACCAAATCGTAGCCAAGAGGCAAAAGCATTCAGCAGTGTCGTGCGATAAAGCTACTGAAGATGAAAAGCATGGAGCAGCTCTGTCTTTACACAAGCTCTTGAAAGCATACGAGGGATCAAAGGAGGCTTTGTGCTCACTGTGAGATGCATTACATGTATTTGTTGAAGCTTTTGTGGTTCTGAACCAAAATGCTATTTCTAACTGTTGATTTCTTGGGACTTACCTCTGTTAGCTTTGCTTGGGTATATCTTAGTGAAGTGTCTGTACTCTTCTGGAGGAGGGAAGTCATCCAGAGGATGAAAAGAATACTTGGACTCAAAATCATCTGTTGGAAAAGACAAATAAAAAGAAAAATTTGTATAGCATTTTTTAACAGAAAATAATAATGTACACTACCATGCAAAATTTGGGGTCAGTATGATCTTTTTTTTTAAGAAATTAATACTTTTATTGAGCAAGGACACATTAAATTGATCAAAAGTGACAGCAAAGATGTTTATCATGATGTTTGAACTGAATCCTGAACAAAATCTATCTCAGTTTCCACAAAACACATTAAGCGGCACAACTGTTTTGAACACTGATAATAAGAAATGTTTCTTGAGCAGCAAATCAGCATATTAGAAGGATTGCTGAAGGATCATGTGACACTGAAGGCTTAAATTAAAATAATAGTTCACAATATTAGTTTTTATTGTATTTTGTATCAAATGCATGCAGCCTTGGAAAGACTTCTTTCAAAATCTTATTGAACCCAAACTTTTAAACGGTATTGAATGTCTTCTCATTTATTTTTATGAGATTAAGAGTGTATCTTGTCTTGTATTTCACAAACCTACAAAAGATTTAGTTATGCAGTTTTAATTATGCAACAGTCTTTTCACAGCCATTTCTCCAATAATAACTTATACTATGGTTTGATCATCTATAACCAACTGCCTCATCTTTCTTCATTTTTATGTAACTCTGGACAAAACCATCTCCATTAATGAACAAATGTAAATGACATCTATTTTCTTTCTTTCTTTCTTTTTTTTTAATTAAGTGATGTTCATGTGATGCTAAAGCACTTTTGTAAGTCACTCTGGATAAGAGTGTCTGCTAAATGCATAAAAATGTATAAAATGCCAATATTTGGCAACAAGACCACTATATAGATTGAATTAAAGCTTCAAAGGGGCTTTGCAAACAACTTAATTACATTACAGATGATCTTAGAAAGAGTGAGCACATGCCTGATAATGCCACTGGATTGTCTAAAAAGCCATTAAGTCTAATTATTTGATGCAGTTATCTTGCATTGTCATACACTGAATATGAGATGACTCAGTAACAGCTGTGACTGCCTGTGAACTCATTAAATAACTTTTTTTTTATATGAAAATACATCTGAATATTTTTAGATTTATAACAGGTTTAACACAAGTGCTGACATATTTTGCACAATACCAGGGCCCAAGAATAAAGACGGGCCATTGTGAAAGTGATTCTGGCCACATGACTCAACCATCTCTTGCCACATGACTCAACCATCTCTTGCCCTATGAGATGAGCGCAACTCTAAAGTTTAAATTTGGAGAAAACATCATCCTCTCTATATTAATGGCGGATGATGAAATGAGGATGTGAGGGCAGGTGTAGGGTGAGAGTGAGCTTGAAGGACTCACCTACAAAGGAACGGGAAATGGAAGTGTGTCCATTGCGGATGGGCGGGGGAGGGGGCG
>JAFVLL020027438.1:0-46137 GCA_021397915.2 Tor tambroides
AATTCATTAAATATTGCCGCTAAAAAGTAACTAGTAACTAGTACTCTGAGTAGTTTTTGAGACGAGTAATTTGTACTTTTACTTAAGTACCGTTTGGACACCAGTACTTTTACTTGTAATTGAGTATTATTTCAGCAATGTAACAGTACTTGTACTTAAGTACAAATTTTCAGTACTCTTTCCACCACTGATCACAAGACGCTCCAAAGTCTCCTTTTGATCAACACCATGAAAAAAAATAATAATAGAACATGAACAACTTAAGACAAGATTTTTTTCCAGAATTTTATTTTTTTAGGTGAACTCTTTTAAACACTGTTTGAAATGACACAAAGGGCTGAATAGCATCAGCTATTTACATTATTCAGGTCACACTTAAGATGCCACACTGTTTAGGTGAAGTAATGACAGTAAATGCAGAAAACAAGTACATGGCATAAGTATTTACAGCCATGCATTTATAAAACCCACAGATTGGTTTTCTTTTTTTTTTTTTTAGACATGAAAGCAGATTAAAGCAAATAAAGGGGTATTGGGAATTTAAAAAAAGAGAAAATTTCACATTGTTCCACAAAAACATTTCTGACAAATCTAAATGATACACTGAACACCCTGCATTTACATGTGCATCTGGTTTCAATTACAGTTCTGGACCAGAAAAGGGATCACAAAACAAAAAGTTAAAAAAATAAAACATTCACTGAGGACTAACGGCAAAGCAGTAATGAGTTCCATACCAACCAATTATAAATATGGAATTGCAACTTTAAAATCATTTGAATAACAAACTGGTGTGGGCAGACGTCAACTAGGGACACATCTCTCAATATGGTCTTTCACGCCTTTCCTGACGATGGTCTCCCCTGCAAAAAAATAAATAAATGAATTACTGTTCCTTTTTGTGGCTAAAATACCTTCACACTTCCACAGAAACACTCACTTCATATCCATTTTGCCAGGTGGTCCCATTCCTCGCCCCCTTCTTCCCATGTCATCCATAGGAGGCCCACCTCGACCCCTTCCTCCAAAACCGCCTCTGTCCATGCCACGTCCTCCTCTGAAACCCCCACGATCCACACCTCTGCCTCCACGGAAGCCACCGGGTCCCCCTGGCCCTCCACGGTCCATACCACGGCCCCCACGCATCCCACCTGGTCCACCACGACCACGGTCACCACCTGAATCCCAAAACACAGTTAGTGAATATTAGCAATGCAACTATCTGAAGCACTGCTGTTTGCGGTTCTGAAAGCAAACAGAAAAGACAGTAACCTGGAGGAGGAAAGGGAGGAGGTCCAAAGCCTTCAGGTTTGGGTGCCTTGCACTGGTTACACTCCATTCTCCAGGCAAAGTTTTGGTTTCCACATCCCCTAGAAAAACAAAGACTCAAATCAGAGGCTGAATGCAATACATGGATCGAGTAACACTGCGGTACTACTGAAATACATACGCATTAGGACACTGCCAGTCTCCTGCCCTCTGTTGCATGTTTCCTCCAGTAGGTCCACCACGGCCCATTCCCCTGGGACCTCCACGTGGCATGAATCCTCCTCGATCACCACCTCTGCCCATACCACCACGACCCATCATTCCTGCAGGAATAGAGCCAATCCAACTCGATGGTTAGAATTTTTTAGTGCAGAAAAACAGAAACTTAGGTTTTCTGGTGCTTCTAAATCAGCGTACCTCCTCGTCCCATCATGCCACCTCGGTCTCCCCTCATTGGCATGCCACCACGCATCATTCCCATCATAGGCTTGCGTCGGGCCATGGACACCTTCAGCTTCTTGCCCTGGAAATCTTTTCCTAATGAGAAAACATTTATCTTGAAGATTCATGATGAAAGGACAGACATTCAAGACTGATTTCAGTTAAGTTGAACGCACCATCAAACCATTCGACTGCTGCCTTTGCAGATGGAGGCTCTTCGTAGGATAAGGTGGCATCACCTTTAGGTTTCCCAGTCTCTTTATCTGTATAGATGTTGACAGCAGGCAGGCCCGTCCGTTTGTTTATCTTAGAAAGCAAAATGAAACAATATTCAATCATAAGCTTCGAGAAATCCAATAAAGGACCATTGGATGCATGGTGTAACCCAACCCTTTACATGTTTCAGTATTAGATCAACAGTAACATGGAAAAGCAACAAGCCATCCATCTTCCAAAAGCCATTTCATCTCATCAAAAAAGACCATCAAGTACCCTAACGATTCCACTGTGCTTGAAAAAGTCAGCAACTTCCTCCAATGTAGCGTTCTCAGTGAGCCCAGTGATGTAGATAGTGCTGTTTTCAGAGTCATCCTGCTCCTCTGGGCGTCCTGCAGAGAACAGACAGTGTTAAAAGCAGAAGAAATTGATTAAAAATAGACGAAAAAGACAATTTGAAGATCCAAACTTACCCATGTCACCATCTGTTTCAGGTTATCATCAAGCAGGACACAAGGAGAAAAAGAAAGTGAGAAACAAATTAGTTTACAAGCTGAGCTTCTCGAGCACCTGACAATATTATGCTACCATTTCCTGGTCATGACTGCCCCGGCACACTCTTTCTGACCATTCAAAGACATAAAATGACAAAATACCATGATGCCGTTGACCCAAGATTGGATTGATTATTGTGAAAAAGTATTAAGAGGAAACTATTCAAAAGCTACCTAGTTTGTATTCCAGTGTGCCTTAAATATAAAAATATATTTGCAAAACCCTTGAAAAACCAAGGACCCAAATTGGACTCCATACCTGATATCATATAAAATTGAATAAAATAGTAAATAATGAAATGGTGATACTCTACATGGTTGGGTAGGCCAGTTACCATTAACTCTTGATTATAAGGGCAAAAGTAACCTTTCATTGGAGTCCACACTCAGGATTTTTAACCAATAAAAATAGATGTGAACCATTCCTATACAACCAATGGAAAAAGTTGAAAACTCTTAATTTTAGCCGGCAGTGTAGTTTTGCAAGGTATTAATTATTTCCCTTCTGAAAAACACCCATAAAAGGTAGAGAATTCTAGTGTATGGTCTTGTGATTCTCATTAAACTTACCACCAGGCTTAATGAAGCCACCTCTGTCTCCAGCGATGCTGGGGGGAATAAGCGAAGATATGAAGGCGATATCCCTTACAACAGCCACTTCGGTACCACAAAAAGGGTAATGGGGGCATTTTCACAGTTCTAACTAACTCTTAACCCTTAACAAGACCCCCTTATAAAAACACAATACTGTTGAGAGTAACACTCAGTTGGGGTGCTGTAGCATTACAATGTTTGTGCACTGGGCCTTACTTGCTTAACTTACAATTTTATGACATTAGTGGCTGAACAGTATTGGGGTTATATAGAGCATAAGTGAGGGTTGATCTTTATTATTATAGGTGCAAAACTCCAGAAATTTGTACACTGTAATTAGGGGTGGGAGATATGACCAAAATCTTATCACGATACGAGTAGGCTCATTTTTTTTTTTTTTTTTTTTCACGGTAACAATGTATATCACGATATAGTTATTTTTGCTGTAACTACAGTAGAACAAATAAGAAATGCTATATTGTACAAAGCAATCAAATTTATAAAAACACTGCATATTCACTGTGTAAATTAAATATATAGCTATTTCTTCTTAGTAAAGTTACAAAGGTGATTTAGTCAAGAGCAGTGAGAGATTTTCTCTTTTGTTGTTGAAATGAAAGACAGCAGGAATTTGTGGACTGCTGTCAGTTTAAGAGCTACCCGGATCCAATATACTGTCACAGGTTTTCTTTCTCAGCTGTTCACTTTCACTTAAGACCTAAATTACTGTTTACAAGGATACTTGAAAAGATGGCCATTTTGACACATACAAGCGTGTATTTAACGGTTCAAGGCCTATAAAGCGGCAAAAATAACTAACTCTGTTCAGTACGCGCCCACTCTATGAGCAACGTCTTTGTGCGCATATCACGAAATGAGTTCTCTTTCACTGCTGATTGCGTTTCAACGGCTTAGTCACTTTTTAAACAGCAATGCTAACGATAAGTTTTCCTGATCATGTAGCACAGCAACGTCACATGAGTGTGTAACCAAAATCTCTACCGGATGACAAATTTCGAACTGGTTAATCGCCCACCCCTAACTGTAATTGAGATGTAATTGTTTCAGACACAGCCTTGCTACCAACTCTGAATGAAAATGAGATTATGCAATATTTAAAACTACACCCAAATGTTGAAACTATTGGTCTTCACTAAGAATCTAATTGCATGTTGGTGGCAGCTGCACCAAAATGCAGGAGTAGCCTGTTTGTGGCTGCATCTGAAACAATCTGCTTACATAAAGCTGTACATGCATTTTAGTCAAATAAAAAAATAAAAAGCAGGTAAACCATAACACCACTTTTCTCTTTACAGAAATGTTTCTGATATAATTACACAAGACAAAAAAAGCTATCAAAACACTTTTGTAAAAAGAGTAAACTTATGTTTAGATGATTATTACACAATTCTTTGGCTGCAAAACAAAATTCTCATTCTTGTAGGAAAAACACATTTGGAACACCTCTTGACACCACCAACTTTAAGTCCCCATTTCAAAAGGCTTCCGGCCCAGACTCAGAACTGAGTAGTGGTACTGTAAAAGTATTGATGTGTTTACATGGCTCTCACTTTGTTACCTGTAGCGTATAAATGCGACAAAGCATGTTAAAGAAAAAGTTTCATAATGCACAAGACAATTGCAATCCAAATGTGTAACAGATAAAGAAAACATACCCTTTTTTAAAAAGGGAAAATGAATGCAGTGTATTTTCACCGTTTGGAGCATACCTTCATAACCAAAATAGTTAACTTTAAAAGTAGCATTGTACAAGCTCAGTTAAATAAATCTACTAATATTTTAATATGCAGAGCAGAGGACATATTCAAGATAATAATGAAGGGACAAGCAGCTCTGTAGTAACAGTTTTGTGTCGAGCATCACTGCATTCACTTTCATATTTATTTTGTGTTAGCTTCCTGCTTTTGGCAGCATAATTCGTCTTTGGGAACCAATATGGTTATAAAACAATGTTAATTTTATGCACACTACACCTATTCAAAACATTTTCAAAACCTGCACTGATATTTACACTCAATTCTAGTAAAGGTTACCCATATTAACACCTTTATCTCTTTCTAAAATAACCCTTAATTTCACTTTTTTTTTTTTTTTACTCACAATTGAGAGTAAATAACTAAATGAGACTAATTGAAACATTCTGTACCTGTAAACCTGTGATTTGCAGGCAGATATATATAAAATCCTATTTGGAGTGATTAACACACCTTTTGGAAATATCCTAAAGGATCACATTATGCATTGGCAATGTTATTACAACCATTTGGAGCACAGATCTTATGAACTGTGCCTCACCAATGTTTAATTATCTTGTTTCTTACTCTAACACCTTAATAAATCCTTCTTCTGAATAATTAAGATCCCTCAAATATATTTAATGATAAAGGGAATGTGAGATTAAAATTATTATATTTTTTCCCAAAGCACAATCATCTTACCTTAGGCCATAATGAGGCAGAGCTGAGAGCAGCAGCACTTCAGAATTTTAAATCATTTTGGCATCTTGCCAAAACAATTGCGTGGACTTGCTATCAAACTAAATTAAAAAAAACTAAACAAAAAAAAAAGCTTCAACACTTAAGATTGTGATATCAAAAACTGTGTTGAACTGGTTCAACAACAACAACAACAAAAAAGGCAAATTACAGTTTATGATTTAAGCCTTGGCTCCAAATAATGAAGTCAATTTCTGCCAATTTAAGTACATAGCATGGCTCCCAGCCCTGTATGGCCTCTTTCAGCTCCTGTCTGAGGGAAAAAGATGTGGTGAGGTGAGACTGCACAAATGCACACTTACCCCATGCCTCCTCGGCTCATGCCCCCTCTCATGCCACCACCTCCTCGCATCATCCCCCGGTCAAACCCACCCCGGCCACGCCCGCGGTTCTCCCCCCCTCGGCCCTCTCCAGGACCCCCATATCCTCCAGATTCAGGGCCCGAGTAGCCTCCTCCGCCCATGCCGTTCTGATGGTCCTGTCTGTAATTACCTGTGAAAGAAAATAGTGTCACTAAAGTTTTCACATTTTTTGCCAAGCTATTACCAGCAGACTTACCATACTGACTGGGTGGTTTATAGTCTGCCTGGCCATAGCCTCCTCCAGTACTGGCCTGCTGTCCGTATTGGCTAGCAGGGGGCTGTCCGTAGGACCCAGAAGGTGGGGGGTAGCTGGAAGGCGGAGCCTGTTGCTGCTGGGGAGGAGTTTGTTGATATCCTCCCTGCTGGCTGTAGGAGCTCTGCTGTCCGTAGCCTC
The DNA here is from genome assembly GCA_021397915.2 of Tor tambroides. NCBI lineage: Eukaryota > Metazoa > Chordata > Actinopteri > Cypriniformes > Cyprinidae > Tor > Tor tambroides. Next base: position 6,347 of record JAFVLL020027438.1, read on the forward strand.
CTTGTTGGCCCTGGTATCCTCCCTGCTGCTGCTGAGAATAGGAGTTTTGCTGAGGCTGCTGGGAATACGAGCTCTGCTCATATCCAGAGGGCTGCTGGCTGCCAGAACTGTAGCTGCTGAAGGACACAAATTACAATCAGTGACCAACAAATACACTGCAAAACTTTGGGGGACTATGAAGAACAGAGAAAGCCCAATACCTGGGGGGTGCAGCAGAAGCAGGCTGTTGTCCATATCCAGGATATGCAGACTGGGCACCGTAGCTGGCCTGCCCACTATAAGAGGTCTGGCTACTGCTGGTCGATGAGGCAGCAGCTGTGGAGGAATCGTAGCTGCTGCCTCCATATCCCTGCACAGGCTGAGTGTAGCCCTGCGGTGTGGCCGGAGTGGCATTATAACCACCTACAAAGGGTTTATAAAAAAAAAAAAAAAAAGTCCCTGATTAAACACACCCCTTGGAGATACTGACCTCAATTTAAATAACACAAAAATGGATCAAAAAATAAATAAAATGACACACCGCTGGTTGGTGGTTGCTGTCCGTAGGATGATCCATATGGCTGCTGGCCATAACTGCTTGAGGAGCTGCCGGTCTGGGAGTAGGTCGAGTCAGCTGGTTGGCTGTATGAACCGTAGCTTTGCTGTTGACCATACGACTGCTACAGAAAGCAAACCGTAAGTCACTCACACAAGGCCAATGTAACAGCTCCTGTTTTGCACTTATGACAAAAAGCATAGCGAAAATAAAATAGTTTAAGGTGACGGTTTACCTGAGTGCCCTGTCCATAACCCTGTTGAGAGGGCTGGGCTGCCGCATAGGAGCTGTACCTGATAATAAAGATGATTTTCTCATTTTATTATAGATAAATAAACAACTGTTATATACAACATTGCCTCATCTTTTGACCAGCACATTTCCATGACTATACATGAATGTTCTAGCTGTCCATTATTACTGAATATGGATGAAGCCATCTCTATAAAGAATTGCAATTCAAAAAACAACACACAAATATTACAGAGTTTTATGACCATACCCCTGTTGGCTTCCAGCCTGTCCGTAATTGTTGTAATCTGCGAGAAAAACACATTAGCATTCATTTAAAATATCAAACTCATTCACAAAAACAAGGATTTTGAGTCACAGTAGCAAATAAAGGTATGTTCATATACACTTAAAACGCTTATTTTGTGTCATTCAAAACAAATGAATAACGTAGAAAAGAAAATAAGTGTAAAAAAGTATAAATTATGTATATGAAGTTGTGTAAAAGAATTGTTTCTCCAGAAGACGATTGAGAGAATGGGTAACGTTAGGTTTCAATGAGCAACCGCCACACCTGTGTTAATATGACCTGTTTTGATACTATTGATTCACACTGTACAGCTGATACTGAAATTGATGTATTCTGTGATTAATATTTACAGGATTATGAATAACACCGTATTATTTTGATACAACACATCTGAATAGTATTTACAACGCCACAGTAGCTGAGCTCCAGTGCTAATAACAATTAGCCCGCCTCTTAGCTCAAACGTTGCCAAGCAACAGACCGGCACGTGCGAATTTTTGCTCAAAATGAAATAAGCTGGGTATAAAATAATTAAGGTGTATTATCAGCTAAAGAAATGACTTTGATATGTCTGAAGCCAAGCAAAATGTAAAATACCGCAGTATTCGACCCCATCCCCCATTTTCACACGCAGACAAACGGAACCGGTTCGAACCACACCGGCAAACATAGATATTTAATAGATTCATCGCGTTTTATGAGCACATTACTTTATCATAATTATAACTGGCAACAAAATCTATATCCACATAGATATTTTTAAAAACCTCTAACGTGCTATGAAATTGTACAAAAGATTTCACAAAGCTCTTACCTGCAGCAGACGCCATTTCGTGTGCCTTTGGTTGCACAGACTGCGCATGCGTGGATGACACTCTTCAGGCAATACCATTTGATCAAGCGAGGGTGGATATTTATTGCAAACGTTATAATTTCGTATTTATTTGGTATGAAATCCTTATACTTGTCTGAACGTTAACTTTTCATGCACTTTGCTTGGTAAAGCACATCATACAGGAAAGAATCTTAATATAGCGAAATTAAATATTTCTGTTAATGGATTCGTCCTGAGGATCTACAGAATGACCTACTTAACCGATGCCATTTAAATAAATCCTTCCTAAGAAGAGGAATGATGTAGGAATGTATGAAAGAAATGGTCTTATATGTATCACTATAAGCACCACTCTGCACTATTTATATAATAGCTTGTTTATGAGTGACTGAAACAAATGTAAATTTACAGGAGTGCTGATGAAAAACAGAATGCCAACAAAATTGTAATTCCATGTACATCTGTAAGATTACCAGTTCTTAAACCATGAACACATGTATTAAAACCTAAGTGTTTCATTTTAAATATCAATAAATTATAGTCTTAGAATTCATTTTGAACAAACAAACAAAAAAAAAACTACCCTGGAAAACTGCTATGCACGCTAAATGCTGTAAATTATGCTTTAATATCACATTGGAAATTATACTTGTTATTTGGCATTGTTCATTGCACAGTGTAGCATTACCTACACCATAGTTTACCTGCAAAGTTGTTTTTTTTTCTAAGACCTAGCTAAAGCAAGCAAAAGTACATTTCAGTGTAGCATACAAAACTGTACATTGAAAAATAGTTATGGCACTTTGAAAAGATATGACAGTAAATGCTTATGAAGGTGCAATACCAAATACAAGTCATATCTCTGAAGATAAATATAATAACAGGACATTGTTGACAATCTTCGAATGACAGCACACGATGGAACCACGGCTGATAATCCTGCACCTGAAACATCTGATATGGTCTGGTCCAAACAGGGCTGTCAGGTTAGCGTACCGATCCCATTCCGACCGTGACCATGTTTTGCAGTGCAGTGCAAGAATGCAAGTTTTTTCCTCTACAACTGATGGGTCATTGTCCAGAGTCCAAAGGTCAGTAGGTCACGATAAGCTACAGTGTCCTGTTCAAAGTGTTGTGGGTTACAGTCAGAGTAACCCATCTTGCTCAAAGACAGAGGGCAACAGGGAGAAGTCAAAGGGGGCAAATTTTACTCCTGTTCCACTGTAGAATTTGTTCTGAAATTCCACCCTGCAAAAAGTAAAAAAGAATCTATATATAGTAGGTAGAGAAATACAGATTTTTTATAATATAATGTTTTAAAATATTTTAATTTTAAATGTAACTGAAAACTTTAATATTAACTTAAAATTAGGGCTGCACAATAATGATTAAACAGTTAAATCATGAATATTTTGCAAAAAAAACCCAATCACAATTATTGTAACTTCACCCCCCCCCCCATTCCATCAGAATGCACTTTCACATAGGCACAAATCAAGAGAACATCAACTCGCATGGTTTGCTTGCAGATTTAACAGCGCAGATGACCGTGTGAAAGAAAAACAGGCTGTATTACACGTTTACTCAAGAAGAATATCTCAATAGAGATGGTTAAACTCCAGCTTACATGTTTGGCAGTGTTTTTAGCTCATTAGCGCTTTTCCCCTAAGGCAGACAGCGCACCTACACATGGTTGCCAGGTTGGGAAGATTAAGTAAACCACTGGGCATAAATGTACAAAGATTCCAGAAAATATACAGATAATGTGTGCCGTGATTTGTCCCGGGATTGTTTGATTTTGGTTCAGTCACACTGCTACTGATTTTCTGGAATCTGTGTGTGCGTTCACACTTCCCGTAATGATCCCCTAAAGACAGGTGACATTAGGATGTGACAGGCAATGTGACACGTACCGTTCCACTAAGCTGGCGAACGATCTCAGCTTCAGGGCGGATAGTGAGGAGCTCCCTGATCTCTGCTTCATTCCAGTTTACACACATTTTTTCGGGTCGCACGATAACGTGCGTCATCACAACGACATTGCCTTTACGGCATTGGTTCTGCCTTTTGTTCACACAGGGCTCGTACCAGCACTGACCCCCGCAATGTTACTAGGTCCCCATCCTGGGATCGTTTCCTTGATCACTCCCGGAACATGTTTGCATTCACACAGAAGGCACTCTGGCAATTTTCTGGAATCAACGCGCTGTGTGAAAGGGGCTTTTAAGAGAAAATCTCTCATTGGGGGATTAAAGCTCTTGACATCTGGCAACCGCAACCATGAGTGCTTGTGGAGGCTTCTTACCAATGCAAGATAATACAAATGCCAAATTAAAATAAATTTTTTTCGGGATAAATATATAGCTGGCAAATATTGCAGAAGATTATGCTTAATAAATCGAACGAAGCAGAAATTGTGATCATGATTAAAATATGATTCATTGTGCAGACCTACTTCCAATTTAAAATTAAAATATTAAAAAGTATTCTGAGAAGAAACATAAGTCTCTTCTAGAAGACTTTTTAATTTAATTCCCATTTCTGATAATCAAACCTGGCTGTATCTGAGGCTGTGTGCTCACCAGTGAAGACGCAGCGCATGGAGGAAAGCGGACAGACCCTCCATGACCAGAAGAATGGAGATAGTGAGCAGAGCAAAAACACTGAACACAGGAACAAGGAAAAGCACGCCCAGTCTGGAGCTCATCCTCAGACCCAGACGCATCACCATCGCCCACAGTACCTCTGACAGCTCTGAGATACACACACACACACACAATACAGGCATAACTAGTCTAGAAAACAGATTCACATGCCCATGATGTAATGAAACGTGTTGTAATGTTAATGTATTCTTGTATGTATAATCAGACACTCACGGGCGTGAGCGAGACTCAGGGCCCAGAGACGCAAGTAGGAGGCCGTGTTGGAAATGCAGCCCAAACAGTACTCTATGGTGTGAATTGCTTGATGCAGGAAGATGTCTCCGAAATCAAACTGCCAGTGAACAAACATGCTGTTAGTGACATTCATACAAGATAAATCTTTGTGTTTTAATGGTGACTGAATGTGAGACAGGTCAACTTCAACCTCCCGAGGCCCTCCTGAGTCGCTTAGTCCCTCCTCTTCATCATGGACTACAGACGGTGACAGGTCTTCTTCACTCACACGCCGAACTCGCTCGTAGCCCTACACACAAAGTAATATGGTGTAGCATCTTCACCTTTTTAACCAGTCCATCAAACATCAATGTATCTTTATATACATTTTGCTAAACACACATGCATCTGAAGACTACATTTGTCATTTGGGTCAATCTCACTAAAGCATATGGGTCACATTTCACCCCAAATCATTAAAAAACAATAAACAGTATTTTGAATTTGATTAAGACTTTTTTTGGACTGTGATTTTATATATATATTTTTGACAAATTAAGCAGAGTTTCCCTCAATTTCTCCTTACCATAATGTATATGAATGTCTTATACATAGAAATTCTTCTTGTACTATATAAGGAACTTCATTACTGAAAAACATTATTTTACATTTTAATTAGTTTAACTACATTAAATATATGCTGATTAAAAATGTTTAAAGGCAAATGTTTACAAACACTTTTATGGTGTGTAATTATTTAAATAATATATATTTTGGTGGGGGGTATAATAACGTAAATAATAAAAAGTTGTCTGATAATGAATACTGGTATGAACCAGTAGGACCAAATAGACCATGAATGTACCATGTGAAATCATGTGACATCAGATACGAACACATACATACACAAGAACACAGACACACCCTGTGGACCCCCAGACTCTTCCCGCCATGATGCAGCCAGTAGAGGTACAGAGGTTTCCCGAATAACAGCACCGGCACCGACAACAGAGCCACCACCACTAGAAACACCTGCAGTCCCATCTGTTACAAGAGGATTAACACAAACACAGATATCAGGCAGATTGAAAGAAGTGCTCACACTAGTGTTCACAGATACACACACACACACACACACACACACACACACCTGGCCAGGGTAAAGTGGTGCAGCAGCGCTCTCCTGCATTAGGAACATGTTGATAAAGTGGATGAGAATGCTCGGAGCCAGCTGCGAGTCTTGCGCTGAGAACGCCAGCCATTTGTAAAAGATCATGAAGACCAAGTACCCAAAGAGACAAAGTAAAAAGAGCAGCTCAGGAAGAAAGAGAAGACAGATCTTAAACTTCTGTCGGAAGTGCCTGTAAATACACAGAGAGGAAAAGAGCAGAATTTAGACAGAATGTAGAGAGTTTACAAGTAAGGAGAGCTTAAAGGGGTGGTTTCACTTTTTTAACGTTAGTTAGTGTGTAATGTTGCTGTTTGAGCATAAACAACATCTGCAAAGTTACGGCACTGAAAGAGCAGCGCAAAGAGATATTGTCTTTTAAAATTATGGCAGTTTAATGCTTACAAAAACGGCTCATAGGGACTAAAACAAACTACTTCCCGGGTTGGTGACATCGCAAACCCTGAAATTTACATAAACCCCGCCCCTGGGAACATGCAACAAATGGGGCGAGGCCATGTTGCGCTGCTTTGGAGAAGAGGAAGAGTTGTTGCCATGCTGTCAAAACTTCGGGTGCACAAAAAAATCTATTCATACATGAATCGCGATTCTGTCTTCTAACGATTCTAATGGATTCACAAGTTTCAAAATCAATGTTCTAAACTAAAGCAGCGGTTCTTAATCCTGTTCCTCGCACTCTGCTCTGCATCTCTCTCTCTCATTCAGATCATCAGCTCAGCACCATCAATGAACTGTGTTCCAATTATACACTTTATGTGTAAAGACAGGCTGATATTTTTCACATAGCTATGAGAAGCGTTAAACATGGACGTGCACGAGGTTGCCGTGGTAACGAGCAATACTTGCTGGCAAACACTTCTTACTGTTACAAAAATGCTACAACGCAACCATGTATTCTGCTGTGTTAAAGCTTTAATCAGGATAAAACCGTACAGTAGATGCTAACATAAGCAGTAGCATTTACAAATAACAGTATGAGACGACAACAAACAAAAAAAACATACCATTCAGAAAAGTACTGTAAGAGCCGTGCTTGCACAGGTTCTGCGCGATCTTCTCCTCTAATATTCTCTGGGTCTCATTCAGGCTCAAACTGATAAGCAATATTGACGACGCCATTGTTTACAATACAACTGGAGCGCATTCTGAGGTGAGGGGCGGGACGTTTCTGGATGCGCTATAGACAGTTTAGCAAATCACAACACACTGGGCCAGCTAACCAATCTGAGCCCACTGCGTATTTCTGAGGAAGTGGCTTCTTAAAACCAGGAAATCATCAGCACGTTTATAGGAGAAGGGACTGAGCGGTGTAGAATAAAGGTAAATTACGTGAAAAATAATGCTTTTTTTTTTAAAACGAAGCATTAACACAAGTTAGACCCCATAAACACTATAAAGCCTAGAAAAAAATAGTTAACCACCCCTTTAATGCAGAGAGTATTTGAGTAAGGACTGATGTGCTTCTAATAACTTTTTATGCGAGTCATGCAGAATGCTTTTATACGGAACTTTTCATGTGTAAATATCTATTTATACTGTGCAAAGTATGAACATAAATATATATATAAAACATAAAACTTTCTCCAAAATTTAACTTTTTCCAAACTTAAAATGCATTTTAAATCATCACTGAACCGAACCTAAAGGTGCAATAGGTGATTGTCTTCAGAAACATTTTTGTTATGCTGGTTGAAAGTCTCTTCACATCCCAATAGCAATCATTAAGTTAAGTGGTCTAAATATATTTATCTGTATATATTCTGTGGAAGGCGTAGGACCAAGAAATGTTCTTCCAATCAAAACACTCGGTCTGAGGGGAATTGGGAACCGCTGATGTAGTCTATTGTAGTAATGTTGTCTCTGGTATTCTAGGCTGTGAGCGTATATGCATGCAGGGGGCATGGCTTTAGACGGCGATTGCAGGGAGGGTGGGATGTTCGCTTTCAGTGCTACCAGGCTAAAGTTAGCATTTTCCAAGATCTACTACTGCACCTTTAAATTATCGTGGTACTGAATCCAAAGCAAATGATTAAAAGATTACATGAAAAAAATAAAACGATAGGACACGTACATACAATATGTACATCACAAGAAAGAAGAGATGAGCACTAAGATTTTCTTACACTATATGCACTTTGGGTATTTATTTCTCACTGTTAATCACGATTAATCTCATGATTTGACCAGATTTTTTTTAAAGCAGAATGAAACATTAATAATATGTAAATGCAGTAAATGTTAAAAATTATTACATAAAACATATTTAAGTTAAAAACAAATAAGCAAGTAATAATTTTATAACACTTTATTTACAAATACATTATAAATAAATTTATAAATTTATATGTCCATAAATGATCCTTAAACAAATGTATAAATATACATAAATCAATATTATATCAATATTTTTTTTATTATTATTATGGGTTATTATAGTTGACTGGAACTAAATGATAAAAAATTGCTACTTGAAATAAAATAAATGTTTACTGAAAGTAAAATGTAAAAAAAAAAAATTATTTAGTTTTAGCTACAACATTCAACATTTCTCATTTTAATTTAGTTTAATGTGATGTACTAAAATAACTTAAACTGAAACAAAAATTAATAAAAACTATACAGACATATTTAAAAAAATAAAAATAAAAAGTACAAAAACACACAAATTCACTAAAATCAAAAATAAAATTCAAATGAGTGGAAAATATGAAAATGAAACTAATCCGACATAAACAGATATTTAGAAACACTAAATTTTAAAATAAAATTAAAGAACAGAAAATATAAAAATAAAAACAAATTCAAAAATAAAAACCAATACATCAATAAAAACTATACTATACAAAAGCTATAACAGTATCTCAATGATACTATAAAAAACATTGCCCTGTGGTCCTCCCCAGTTTGAAAACCCCTGTGCTAAATCACTTCTTCAAGTAATAATTAGTAATAGAGCCTTTACTATTACACATACACCAAGACCTAAATAAACTGATGCTCACTCACAAGTGGTTGAAGACACTGAGCACCACCCCAAAGCTCATGTGGATGACTCCAATGATCACAGACATCTTCATCTTGTATGAGTTGAGGAAGGTCAGGCGATTCACGGCCATGTTCCAAATCTACAGGTCAATTGAACACTACAAATTAGAGCTCTGAAACCAATATCAGTGAATTAGTCTGAGCAGTAATGTATAATTTCAGGATGTGGCTTCCACCCACAGAAATGTCCTTCATAAATCTTCAAAGAGTGTGTACTCACTGGATCAATGCCCAGTGGATAAGGTCCAGAGAAAACACCGGAAACGTTGGGATCCAAGGTGAGTAAAGCATTCGTTTGTAGAGTTTCGTTTCTGTGCCAGAGTAAAAGGAGGGAAACGATAGCATACAACGATTATTGTGGATCCTTAAATAAAATAAAAATGGAAATATAGCTGCAAGCTGAAATGACGGGCCCAAGCACTATGATGGGAAAGCAATGGCATTTAAGCAGGTAAATATAAAAGGATTTTTCTCAAGGTGTTTTAGTACCACACTTCCGGCTGCCAGCTGGTGGTGCTATAACTATCAGTGCTTGGACCCTAAAAAGTGTGTTTTGTGTCTTACGTCCACTCCTGCTGTGTGAACATGGCCTTGACGCTCCAGGCTGAGCCAAAGATGTTGAGGGATTTGGAGAAACAGTCATTATAAATGAGTCCAGTGTATATGGAGAATAATCCCATCATCAGTATGATGTACCGCCCATCAAAAAAGGTTGTCCAGATCTGAACAGAGACAATCAGTTAATCAGAAACAAAAAATGACATATTTGGATCAGCATTATCACAATAGCTCAATGCTAGACCATGCCTAATTGCAATTAGTTTAATTCAATTTAGTTACAGCTCTGACCTCATTTCCTGGTCGTCTTCGCTTGTGGTCCTTCTCAGTCAACACCATCCACAAAGCAAAGAGCGTCATGACTGAACCATGACCAAGATCTCCGAACATCACCGCAAACAGGAAGGGAAAGGTGATAATGGTATAAGGAGCTGTGAGAGAAGGAAAGAAAAATAAAAAACTAAATTCATTAACAATCTGAAAATCATAATTATTAAGCAGAAACAAATCCTGTTTTCAATATAATAATACTATATTTTGTTGGTAAATCAGCACATTAGAATGATTTCTGAAGGATCATGTGACACTGAAGACTGGAGTAATGATGCTGAAAATTCAGCTTTGATCACAGAAATAAATTACATTTTAAAATATATACAAATATTTCACAATATCTGTTTTTATTGTATTTTTAAATGGTAGTGTATGGCTAATGGTGAACCATATGGAACACTTTTATGGAGCCTGACAGCCACTAGTCACTATGCTTCTATTGTACTGAAAAGAGCAGCATGAACATTCTTCAAAATATTCTGTTTTGTGCTCCACAGATGAAAGTCTTATAGTTTTGGAACAACATGAGGGTGAGTAAATAATGACAGAATTTGCATTTTTGGAACTGGAATTTTGGAATTTGCAACTGTTGCTTTACTTTCCAGTGTAAGCCTGCCTTGGGCTGGCGTTGCAAATAATAGTTGTATTCTGCACCCATTCTGGGCTGGCCTCCCTGTAGTCGCCCACTCCATACGCTTCCACTATACTCTGGAAGCCTGAGGTAAACTTGTTGCTCCTCAAAAGTGTCGGCGGAGTGTCACTGCTTGGGATACGGTTCACAAAGGAAGGGACGGTAGCGTCACCTTTTCTCTATTAAGAAAATGAAAGGAATACATCTCCCAAAAATGAAAATCGCTCCTCAAACCATTCTTTCATTGGACCAGATTTGGAGAAATTCATCATTACATCACTTGCTCACCAATGGATCCTCTGCAGTGAATGGGTGCCATCAGAATGAGAGTCCAAAGAGCTGATAAAAACATCACAAGTAATCCATACCACTCCAGTCCATCAATTAACATTTTATGAAGTGAAAACCTGTGTGTTTGTAAGAAACAAATCCATCATTAAGACATTTTAACTTTAAACCGATGCTTCTGGTCAAAATATAGTCTACAATCCATATATTAATCCACCTACGTATTAGTTTAGAACTGCTTGAAGTGTTTTCGCTTGCAAACTGTGCTTGATCTGTGCATATTTCTCTCCTGATTCAGACAAGACAAATTTTTCAACTAAGAAAGCAAAATTCTAAAGGACTTGCATTTTGCTGGAAGCAACGTTTTGAAGTTAATAGACATTAACTGATAGTCTGGAGTGGTGTGGATTACTTGTGGATTATTGTGATGTTTTTATCAGCTGTTTGGACTCTCATTCTGATGGCACCCTTTCACTGCAGAGGATCCACTGGTGAGCAAGTGATGTGATGCTACATTTCCCCAAATCTGTTCTGATGAAGACACAAACTCATCTACATCACTGCAAAAAATGCTTTTCTTACTTAGATTTTTTTGTCTTGTTTCCAGCCAAAATATCTAGAAATTCTTAAATCAAGAAGGATTTTCTAGATAAGTAAAAATTATTGTCTTGTTTTCAGAAAAAACATGTCAAAATTAAGTGAGTTTTTGCTTGAAACAAGCAAAATAATCTGCCAGTGGGGTAAGCAAAATAATCTTGTTTTCTGTTTGAAATAAGATTATTTTGTTTACCCCATTGGCAGATTATTTTGCTTGTTCTAAGCAAAAACTCACTTAATTTTGACTTGTTTTTTCTGAAAACAAGACAATAAGTTTTACTTATCTAGAAAATCCTTCTTGATTTAAGAATTTCTAGATATTTTGGCTGGAAACAAGACAAAAATCTAAGTAAGTAAAGCATGTTTGCAGTGATCTTGAATGGCCTGAGGGTGAGTACATCGTCAGCAAAATTTAATTTTTGGGTGAACTATTCTTTTTAAAGATGCTACAGTTAAAGCACTTGTCTCAGATTGTGTAACTGTCTCGAAGGCACATTAAAACTTCTCATACGTCAGTAGGTTGGATAAAATCAGACTAGCGTGTAATGAGAACCTTTTTACTCACTGAGCCTTCCTCCAATGCCCTCCTCAGGTTCGCCAGGTCGCTGACCGGACACCACACTTCAGCGATGAGACACTTGTTGGTGACATCAAAGCTGCAGAGGTTAAGGATGTGATAGATGGCTTTCATCTTCTTCACCTGCAGCACCCACGAGTGTGCTGACTCAGACGCCTTATGCAAGACCTGCTTCAAGTAATCTTCAGTGCGGTGCAAAACCTAATGCGCAAACATCACTTTATTAACGTTTTAGTTATGACATAGCAGGGTCAAATAATTATGCCAATCCTCCAGTGAATGCAACAACGTCAGCATTATTTTGCAGAGGACAAACCAACAACAGCGTCCAATAATCAAACCCCTAAGGAGACTCTGAAGGCACTCGGAAAAGCAGAAGACGTACGTTTTGTAAGTCTTGGATGCGTGTCCTCAAGCTGTCCATCACATCGGCCCTTTCTTCATCGGTTTCAGGGTGGGGGTAGAGATGACAGTGGTAACTGTGAAAACCATGTAACAAAATTCAATGTGAGACACAGACTTAGGGACAGAACATGTTCACATATGCCATCTGCAAAATACTTTCATTTTGTTTTCAATAATGGTCAGTGGGCATATAGGCTACTTCAAAAGGATGTCTTTAGTCATTCCATAGCACCTTATTTTTTCCAGTGTTTCGCGCCATAAGCCATATGACGGAGAGTCAAGTCAAAAACAGTTACATTTTTGGTTCAATGACAAATTGGGTCAGTGTTCATAATGCAGAAAAGATCTTGGACATATTTTTAAAAATCTAAAAACAAACATGTGCCAAGTTCTTAAAACCTGGTTTGATATGGATTTGAAAAAGTTATTATTTTTCAAGAAAAGTTTTAAATTAAATTAATTTAAATTTAAATGAAAAAAGACAAAAAGATTTATCTAAAAATGTCAAATAAAAAATAGATATTTTCTTTCTTTTCTTTTCCTTTTTTCTTCTTTACAAATATTATTATTTATTTATTGAAAAATACTTAAAATTTACATTCTGGGGAACTGATATGATATTTTACAACCTGAACTAACCTTGCCCTGTAAAAAAGAAAAAAAAGATCTGATATTTTAAGTGACTTTTGACCTGTTTTCTTCTTGCATGTTGGTCGCACCGCATGACTTGATGTTTTAAAAGACAAAGGTTTTTAAAATATAAACAAATTACATTTGGTATTTTTTTCCTAAGAAATAATAATAATAATAATAATAATAATAATATATTATGCCAAACTACAGTCATTTTTCTTCATTTTAATATCAGGACAGGTGAATCACCACAAAATTTCAGACTAAATGCCACAAAAAAAAAAAAAAAATCAAAATGAATTTTAATTCAGAAATTGCTCATCATAGAAAAAGTGTATTGAAGTCACTGTATGTATGAATTTGATTTTAATATAATGTAGAAGAAAATTAACAGATCCACACAAAAAATAATTTCAGGAGGCAATGCTTTATTTTTTTTTTATTTTTATAATTACTTGAATTTAATTACTAATTTAAAATTAATTGTTTAGTTGACAAACTTACCATGTTAAATACTATATTAATGTCAAGCTAAAAATATAAAGCAACTAACAAATAGTTCAGAAAATATGCACAAACATGAATGTGTGTGAAAGGCCCCTAAAAATGTAAAATAAAAAGAATCAAGTCTACATCAATGCCTTTACTTACCAGTCGCAAATTTTTTGAACCTTCTGCCCAATCTGGTCGCCCCAAAAGGAGATGAGGAACACTACATTCTTACTGATCTCCCCCTGTAGCACATGAGACAGACTCTCCATAAACAAGCTCTGAATACATTAGCATGCTCTAGCAGCGGCAGACGGGTATGATCTAAAACTGTGAAACAAACACAGAGGCATGTTCACACCATGCAGCATATTTTGTTAAACCAAACCATTTGAATATAACTACAGCCATTAAAAAGCACTTTGCTGGTGGATCTCAGCGTCCTCATTTACACACAAAATTTGCATACCGTGTCGAGATCTGCCAGGCTCTCGTCCACTTCTGCGTAGCTGAGGATGGTGTAACCTTTACAGACGCGCCAAAGCATGCGCTCAAACGCCTCCACCTTCACCCGCTGAATCAACCCTGAGATAAACCTAAACACAAACATTACATGCACGTAAGGTCACAGCGGTGTGGATTTAGACCGAGACACAAATCTGTTTAAAAGATGCAAGATCTCCGCTGTGTGTGGAGTGAGAGGGGCTTTGTGACTCACCCGAGTTTGGCTCCCAGTCTCTGCATGCTGGTGCAGCCTGTCACTGATTCAGTCTCCAGAGACGGGAACTCCTCATACTGAGGGCCCAGGGCTTCGTGCTAAACACAGACACATCCACATAATCAATGAAGATTTAACAAATATCTGAGAGCTACAGATTGCAATCATCTAACAGAAGGTTTATTTTAACATTACTTAATAATATGTGATTGATGAACATATAAGCTAAATCTAATAATCAGCCAAAATTTGGCCATTTTAAATTATTAGCTTTGGCTGATAAATGTGTCCGTTTGACTGATTAAAAGAATTTATGATTGTGTTCATTCCAAAATATGACAACAGTTATGTCAACAGATAATATACATTATTTTAAAAATAATATATAAATGTAAAAAAAAATAAAGTTTATAAGAAATATATTTAAAAAAAAAAAAAAAATTAATTTTTTTTTTTACAAATATTTTAAAGACCTTAGCAATTTTGGTTAACCATGTTTGTTTTTAAATTGTATAATATATTTTATTGAATTCTGTAAAATATTACAGAAAATATTGTGCAAAATAAGTCATTTTTGTTACTTTTTAAAATATATTAAGCAATTTTGTGCAACTCATACTTTTAATAACCTGTATTATATATTAATTAAAATAACATTTTATTTATAATATATTTATTTTACAAAATTTTCATCTTTATTTTCAAAATGTCAGCAAATTTTGTTCAAGTCCTTCGTTTTCAAATTGAATTATATTACATTTTAGTGAATTCTACACAATTTATGTTATTTAAATAATAATTAAAATGTTATTTAACCAATAATTTTGATATTTTGTTCATCTCATTGATTTTAAATTGTATCATATATATACATATATATATATATATATATATATATATATATATATATGTATATATATATATATAAAAATTCAGCTTTTTTTTCATTTGCCATCAATAAATTTAATATAAGATATCTGGCATGCTACTTGGAACTGGTCAACCACTGGTCCACATTACATTTTTACAAAAGAAAGCTAACCGTGGCAAATAAGACGATATGATTGGATCCAAGCTGGTCTGGTCACAGAAAATTTGGCTTGTATGTTTCTCCATCAGAAGCATCATAAATGTCCAAAAGCCCAAAAGCTTTGGTGCGTTTGCTCACAGTACTCTCACATTTACAGTAGTTGAAGTCACTATACATCATGTCACATAGGCTACATTAATGCTGGTGAATGGAGACTCACCCTGGAGCGGCTGTGCATGAAGGTGCGTGTGATTCTCAGCATGTGTGTGTACTCCGTCAGTTCCAGCAGGTTCCGCTGGAGCTTCTCTTTATTCTTAGCCACCTCGCTGAGCTCCACTTCCAGCCTCTGCAGTTGCTCCTGACAACAGCCAATGACCTTCCATCAGTGATGTTAAAACACATCACACTTACACATTCAATATTTATAAATGCCTTCAAAACGAGACACACACCAGTCAACAAAACTCAGCACATCATTACCCAAAACAAAACTTAACATTAAAAAGGCCATAAGTTATCATGAGTGTACTACTATAAAGCAAAGCCACACATGATGAATCCACCATGCATAATCAATCCCCCCATTCACAGAAAGCTTTCTCTCCCACAATTTATACAATCAATCACTCTAAGCAACTTGACACGGTCAATTACCAGCACTGGGTCTTGACGCAGAGAACTGGAGCTCTCATATACAATCAATTACCACAAACCACTGAGCACATGACCATTAAGCTAAAAATATATACACTGTAATTGAATAAAACTGCATGGGAGGGAATTTTCTTCTCGTTTAGGGGTCTATAACCTTCAATACCCCTTATACACAAACATCTGTTATATGATGTAATACTTGCTGCAATTTTTTTAGGAGCATCTCATTAGAGAAACTTACACTCACAATAAAATGTCTGAAAAGTGGGTTAAATTTGCACCCGCAATAAAAAAGTCTAATTGCATAATGTCAACAGTGTAGGGATGTAAGAAACACAACTCACACAGAAGTCACTTTCAAGACAAATTAAATGTGAAATTGTTGAGATTCCTCCCAGTGAAATTACTTAATTCCATTCATGAAATTACATAAAGCAACACTAAGCTGTACTCTGCTGCTCTACATTTACTGTTGTTCTGTGAAATTTCGGCAAAATTTCATAGGCAGAAAAGATCCATTGTCAATTGACCCTTCGCAAAGACTCAACCCACTTTGTAACTTTTGCTATGTTCGACAAGCCATTGCGCTCACACCACACATCATGTTCTCACGCAGTGAAAAATACACTGCAGGGCAAAGAGGAAACACATCATCAGACAAAGCATAGCAAGTTACTTTTGGTATGAAAAAGTCTCAGCTTTCAAATTTCTCCATTTTTAAGAAATTCAAACAATAGATGCCATTTTGTGGCTCTTTAATGTGTCGTAACAGATCGCTGTAGCGCCTCAGTTCAAGTAGGACGTGAACCGATCATCTCTTCCTCTTTACTAGATATATCACAAAATAAACATGAATGGACATCAAAAGGCGTTTTGTTTCAACCACGGAAAGACGTCAATACACACCATTTTTCAAGTTTGTTGGACAAAATGGCAGATTCAGTGTTAAGATTGGTCAGATCGGCTGTTAGTCTACAAAGGTTCAATTGTCAGTGTAGTGATGTGTAGTGATGTATGAAGCACAGAACAAACTAGAAGTCAATTTCAGGCCAAACTGAACTTCTGAAAACTGTATGGGGAAATGTTTCACCATAATGTGAAACTGCCTGGATTTCTATATTGAATGACTGGATTTCGTCCACAAAATTCACCCACATGGAAATCACTTTCAAACCAAGCAGCTTTCTGTTGGTCAATGCGGCAAATTTGTGTGAAAAACCTGTGAGGGGAAATATTTCACTATACTCAAGTGACTGACACGAAAGAAAAGAAATTGTTGAATAAAGTAATTTTTTGTTTGCGCACAAAGAGTATTCTCATAGCTTCATAAAATTACATTTGAACCACTGAAGTCACATGGATTATTTTAATAATGTCCTTACTACCTTTTTGAGTCTTGAACACGGTTGTTGTGTTGCTGTCTATGCAGAGTCAGAAAGCTCTCGGATTTCATCAAAAATATATTAATTTGTGTTCTGAAGATGACCGGAGGACGCACGGGTTTGAAAGGACATGAGAGTGAGTAATTAATGACAGAATTTTCATTTTTGGGTGAACTATCCCTTTAAATGTGATTAAAGAAAACTCACAGTATTTATGGAAACTAGAAAAAGTCTGTTTGGCACATTTACCTAGCTTACTAAAGCAGCCAATATTAGTATATCAGCACCTACCATGATTTCTAAGACATTTTTGGGTGCAGGAGCAACAGGAGGGATTTCAGCCTCTGGCACTGCAAGATTAGCCTTCTTGATTTCCCTCAGCAGATACCCTATAGGTGATGGAAACAAAGACATGGAGTTTTAAACATTGATTCAAGAGCACACAGAAACATAACAGTGAGAGAAGCATAACACTGCAATCTCATCAAAAAAGCTAAATTCAGAACAAAGTCTAAAATAGTCTGTTCTGTTTCGTTTATTATGTTACTCCAGCAAAACGGCATTGTAATTATACTATTTTTGATCTTTTGATTCTAACTTTGTCATCTGTGTAACATACCTCTAAGGCTAAGATGGAAACGCATCGCAAAATCAAGAAAAGTAATTGGAGCTAATATTTAGCACCAGATTTTGAAGTTCAAAGATCCTCAGCAGGAGAGGTTTAGGTCTGATCTAAAATTTACAGAGTGTTCAATAAAGATCTCTTACCCAGAATCCTCTCCATCTCTTCACATCTCTTGATCTCACTGACGAAGCGGCGCTGGAAGGAGCTGACGCTGGGGTTCAGCTGGAACAGGTCATCAGATTATGACTTGCATGTTTGACACAACAACATATTATAATCTAGAGGCAACAAGACAAGGCTGTGGGCATTACATTAATCAGATGACATTTGGTCATTGTTCAGATTTCAGCATTGCATAATAATCGGGTCTGCTTGGCTGATCAACAGACGTTAGTTTCTTCATGTAAAATCGACTGACGGCTTTGTCATTGCAATAAATGAGGAATGGAGCTTACAAGCTTCAAAAAGGACAAAAATCAACATAAAATCATCATGAAACTGGTTTACAAGTCTCATGCACTATATTTCAAGTGTTCTGAAGTCACACAATAGTTTTGTCTTTCACTCCAGCGAGCTTTAAACTAACCAAATCTACTGAGTCAGTGAGCTGAACCTGAGAACAGGATCAGATAGATGTGAGAACAAATCCTTCAGACCAACATCTTTCAATTATTTGAAAAGCTCAGACTCAGTCAGATATTATACAAGATTAGCTAAGATGTGCATCACACATTATCTTACATTTTGGAATGTTCCTCACACAAAGCTATCAGAAGATTAAAAAATTTAGATTTTTTTTTTTTACATCGATTTATCTAATTGTTTTTTATTCATTATAGCCCCAATTCTCATTCGGAAGAAAGAAAATAAAGTACAGAAGTACAGAAGAAAAAAAAACTTTTTGGAACAACATGAAGATAGAAAATAATTAGTTTTTGGTACGAAGAAACACTATCAACATTGACACTTTAGGTTAAAATTCATACAACTGCATAAGGGAAAGTGTATGTCTTAGGGCCGGTGTTATTTTTGTATTATTTATATAATATTATTATTAGCTTTTATTTTTTATATTATATTTTCCGATTTTAGTTTAAGTTTTACTAATTTTGCTATGTTCTTTTTACATTTTTTTTTTTTCAATATTTCTAAATAATTTTGGTTTATATTTATTTCAGTTTTAGTGTAGGTAATTTTAGTACTTGAACGTAAACTTTTTATTTTTTTTATTTCAGTGAGTTGCCAATGCAATAACATTTTTCAACTTATATTTATATTTTATTTTATTCTAGCTACACTTCAGTTGATAATAACTTTTAATAGTTTTAGTTAACAATAACAACAAGGCTTAGGACCTGTGACTGGTCAACATTTTGTATTCATTTCAAATGTAAAAAATGTATAAGCTGCACGCATAATAAAAATGTAAAATAAAAATTTATAGAAAACTGTCCAAAAAATCTCAAAATTGTTTTGTCAACTGCCCTTACTGATGCCAGGCTAAACAGTAGGTCACACACACATATGACCAACACATGCATAGCCCATGAAGTTGTTAATGAGTGTCAAACAACCTCAGGGTGAATAGAAAACACAGGCTTTTAAACAGACTTGCTCTATTTTTTAAGCAAGTAATTGATCCAGCTTAGCGTTAACCAGGACATTAACCTGGCTGACATACATCAGCCAGCCTCCCTGTATGACCAGGCCAAAACGTGCACACTTAAACATGAGATTCAACATGCATTTAATTAAATCCGTTTCACACCGACCCGCAGCAAACAAACATGGGTTTCCAGGTAGTGCCGATCATTTACGCTCAATTTACTTCAATCTGTCTGTTCTGAGAATTCAGGCTGTGGCTCAAAATATACCTAGACAGCATTTTTGGGGCATCAGGTGCACGCACCATCGATGACTATGATGCCCCAGAAATGCTGTCTAGCTAGGCAGCTCACTAGGATTTGATACACACCCGTTGAGTCCAAACTTACATCTCGAAATTCAACCAGCCCCATTTCTCCGAGTTCGCTGATGCAGTCGTACGCCGACCCGGACTGCAGAAACAGCTGCGCCAAACACATCTCTTCACTCCGAAAGCCCGAGCCCATATTCTCTCTCCTCTCTTGGCCACCTTGATCACTCAATCCGCCTCTGGCCTTTGCGATTCACTTTAAAACACCACGACCAACCTGCCGCGAGCGTCAACTGTTCAACACAAAAATTCAATCTCAATACATTTCCATTCGACTATAAGCTGACTTGCTAGCGCGCGTTCTGAATTATTGAAGATTTTCCGTCTGATTGAGCCGGGATAAGATTAAACTGTACCGAAAATCATTAACCTAAAAATGCTATTTTTAGCAACCTAGAGACTATTCTCAGCATTATCATGCAGATTATGCAAATACTACAAATTAAGCTGCAGAGGTAATATTCACTGTGTCTTACCTAGCTGGCTGGAGAATAATAATCGATAGGCGTCTGTACCTTTAATTGCCGTCTTGCCATTGAAACGACAGAAATAACGTAAGAGATTAAAGGCTACAGATGGGATGTTGCCAAACAAACAGCTAAACGCTATGCAGCCTTAAAAACGTATGTATACAATGACGGCTTGGTGTTTAAATAGATCGCATAATAAAAAGATCACTCCCGTAAAGCACAAACCCTGCCGGTGTACAGATTGCTCCCGCGGGTTGCCAGGTACATTGTTAGCAAATCCCCCTTTCTTGCATTTGACGCGTATTAAACTTATAAATAGACATTTTTGAAAAATAGTTTTAAAAAATAGAAACATAGCATGAATATATGATATAGCTATGAGCATATGATAATGTGCATTTATGAAAGACTACCGACCATTTAGCAAAATTAAACATTCACAAATTCACCTTTTCACATTCTGCAATTAGCCTCCTTGTCCATGGAGTGATTTAAAAATTGAATAAATATAAAGAAATTAAATTCGTAATAAATAATAAAAAAAGATAAAGAAATAAAAAGAAATAAATAAAGGCTAGTTTAAAATGCTATGCAATTGCTATTAAACTGAGTTGATAAATATATATATATATATATATATATATATATATACACACACACAGTATACACATATATAAAACAACAATATATCCTAAATTCTAAATGTATTTATTGCTTACTAAAGAAGTTTGTATGGTAAGCGTTTTTCTGCAATCTGGCAACCACAACATCATTTAATATATTCTGTGCTGTATTCTTCTAGACCAGAGGCAGGCCATCTGCCTGTCCTTTGTTTAAATGCCTGAAAATGAAAAGATTTATAGGGCAAAACAAGACTTTGTTAACGGTTCTCAAATAATAAAAACCAACTCAGTGAAATATAATGCTTTCAGCAGAACAAGTTATAGCAGATTCAACGAGATTGTAATTGTCCTGATGTGACAGTGACGTCACATAACCCACTAGCCTCCACCTCATTGTATGTTTATATAGTGCACCACAAATTGACTTACTTTCTTAGTTTCCAGCCAGGTAAATGTTCTTCTCGAAGCAAATGCAGATATTCAGAAAAAGCCAAACTGTCATGAAAAAGTGCATCCAATAGTAATCTTTCTTTATGCAATATATGCAAAATACTTGACAGGATTGATGAATGTGGCCCAGCCCTAATCACTTCACATCACTTAATAAGAATACAAAAAAAAATAACAATAGAATTAATATTTTATAAAGGCTCATATGAAGATGATAAATTCACCATGTTTACTTAAAATCTAAGTAATTATTAAGGTCACAATAGTTCAGCTTACAAAACAGGTTGGGAACCTATCATTAAGTGGAGCATGGGAGTATCATGAACATCAGGGTTTTCACCCATGGGTCCATGCAGATGCTCAAAAAAGATACACAAACCATAAAGAAGTAGAAATAGAGACATTAGTAGTAAATAGAAATACTAGTAGAAATAGAACATCAGCTATCTGATAATTATTATATGTTGATAATACTAAGTATAAAAGTTAAAACAAAAAGAGAGCAAAATCTGATTTATGTATTGCCGACTGCGACTACAGCACAGAAAATGTCAGAGCAGTGATGCTGATTTGAGGTCAATTTGGATACCCCCCCCCCCCCCCCAAAAAAACATATATATATATATATATATATATATATATATATATTTTACATACATGTATAATATTTTAAATTTGTAATATTTTAAATTTGAAGGGTATACCCTTCAAATTTGAACAATCTCCATTTTTTTTCATAATGTACCAAATGAGAGGGTAACCTGCATAGATTACAGTTTCCTTAAAAAATTGGCATGTACCTGAAATACTTAATAAATAATACAAGTTCATTTATAATTATCATAGGAACCAGCCATTGTTGGCACTTTATTTTTTTATGTGGGGAAAGTTTATTTGTAAGCTAAGGATTTTAAAGGGATAGTTCACCCAAAAATGAATATCCTGTCATTAATTACTCACCCTCATATCGCTCCAAACACGTAAGAACTTCGTTCATCTTCGGAACACAAATTAAGATATTTTTGATGAATTTCAAGAGCTCTCTGACCCTCCCATAGACAGCAATGTAATTTTGGAGAGTATCCACTGAATGTAAACAACGTATGCTGTTCTGTACTGTAAAAACTAAGGGTGCCTCAGATATCCTTTTGGGTACTCTAGGAACTTCAAAATGTATTTTAAGTGCCCCAAAGCTCTTTTTCTCATAAAAGGGTTCCTGGAGGAACTCAAATTTTAAAAAAGGGTTATTATAAGATCTGTTAACATTGAAGTGGTTCCTGGAAGATCTTACTTGTAAAAGCCAGCATCTGGAAGAACCCAGAGATTCATGTGACAAAATGAAATATGACTGATTATTATTATTATTATTTACTTTATCGGATGGAACGTAATGACTTTTGTGGCACTTGCCATGTGAAAACAAAAAACTTGGGTATAAGACAATGGTTTTAAAATTGGTCACACTTGTTCTGTTCACAGTCAGAATTGGCCTTCATAACAAATAAATAAATAAATAAATAAAAATAACAAAGGGACTTATTAAATCTACAAATTAGCCATAGTATATCCAACTAAAATTATTTCTGAAAACACTGTTCTCAGCAATAGGGAATATATACATATACGGTCATACAGGCATCCAATGGCTACACCATGTTATTACAAATTATTTTATTTATTTCCACCAGATTGCACTTCTATCTGCCTCCATTTGTTGGATTTTAAATGTTGTATTTATACTTAACTTAAATACTGCAATAACTAAAAATAGTTTTATTGAAATACATGTTAAATCATTTGAAGGTGGAAGTTTACCCTGAAACTTTAAAGCAAACATTAAAAATATTATTGAACTAGGCCTAAATATGGCTCAATACGTTCATTTAATAAAAAAAAAACTAATTCTAACAATCAGTACAAGAGTAATATTTAGAATTTTTTATTTCCCTAATTAAATAAGTTTCAATTATTCAGAAGTAATTGTTCAACAATTAATATAATAAAAATAATTATGTTTATGCTGTCGTCAAGAAGAAGAAAATGCATGAGGGTTGGCGTGGCGTCCTCGCGCTCCTGCTGTTTGGTCGCGCGCGCAAGAGCGATTTCAAATACAAAGAGAGTAACGGCTCCTTTCCTCAAAGAAACAACCGCTGCGCAAGGTGAGTAACGTTTTAAGGCTCCAAAATAAATATAAGTTACAGATTTACTATTTGTACACTAATTCCTACTCTGACACGCTTAAGTTAACTGTATGTTTTTCTTTTTAAATGTTTGTTTTAACCGCTAATTTAATAGCCGCGATGCTAACGAATCTAATGAACTTTGTGGGACGAAATGGAGACTAGTAAATCACAGACAATAATTTTTAGTCAGCTTTTCTCATGTTCACTTTTAGTCATTGTAACTTCTTTTCCTTTTCTGAACTAGTTGTTGTCGTTTATGCTGGTTAAATAGTTACACATCCATGTTACATGTAACATTAGGCTGTCTAATAAGATATTAACTTTAGCCTATTTTTTCGAGTCATTTACACATACATTAAACTGGTTTTATCATTTTATCTCCTCAGAACATCCAGTATACATGAGTTCTCTTAAAATCTCAAAGGGTTCACTGAGCAGCACTATGTAAGTATTTTGTTGTTGTTGTTGTTGTTGACATTGAAATAACTGAAATAGTGTTTCAGCTTGGCCTAATACAAAATTATATATGAATCCAGTCCTATATACACTGTTACACTGACCTAAATTAAACAGTTAAAAAATATCCATGTATTCTTTTTTATTCAGCAGTTAATAAAGAAATGTGTTCTGCATATGTTTCATGAATATGGCTCTGTAGTGGACACCTCAAATGTGAGGCAGTGGACAGTTGCTGATGTCTGTTGCTCGCTGACAAAAAAAAAAGACCTCTCTGGACCTACCCCATCCTTTGAAGGTGTGTAAATAAGTGAACAATTGCAGAAACACATCAGAAACCCTTCTAAAGCATTCAATTATTTATAGTTTATTAACAGTTTTTTTTTCTCCCCTTTTATTATCTTCTGAGAAATCCAGCCTTGTCCTACCCGTTACATGATGATCCTGCTGTGCTGGACTGTATATGATAAATGAGGTTAGTCTGAGTTAGTGCATGTGTGTATACATATACTGTATATACACACACATATTACACTGTGTTTTTTTTGTAATAGATATTGTGCATTTAATTAGTCCACAACCATTAATCAGTGCACTAATATGACAAAAAAATTGCTTGTGGTGTTCCTCATTTTAAATGAATACATGCTAAGTGAATAAATGTAAATATTTTGTTATTTAATTTTATGTAAATCCCTCTTTTTTTCAATGAACAGCCTACACAGAATCTCACAACAACTGTGGTAATAACAGGAGACCCATTTGGTGAGAGCAGCACTGCAGATTCTCCTGATGCTGACGAACCTGCCGACATGAGTTCACCTTACTATGAGTGCCTATATGTTCTATTCAACATTATACAGAAAAGCAATTAAAAGTACACTAAAGTGCACTATTTTTCTGCTGTGTCTGTTGGGCATTCAGGAGGAGATCATGGACCCTTTCCACAAGACCGTGATGATGCATTTCAGCAGTAAATCCTCTCTTTTTTTTTTTTTCTTTTTTTTTAATTAATTTATTTATTTTTTAAATTATGTACATTTATAACACTATACTTTGTATTATATCACATTTGTATCAAATTACAAAAACTAGTTAACGCTAATGCAAGGGTGTTTCTAATGCAGGGTCTATAGGATTGACGGTAAATTTGACATCGTTCTCTCTTCCGACTACTGTTATCAGTCTCTGTCAATTTTTTTCCTTTGATTGAAAGTCGTGAAAATGCTATCGCAGAGTTTTTCTTTTGCTATTTGAGCAAATGGGAATGCAAAAAATAAATTTGTGGTACTCTCCCATTCACTGCTCTCGAAGCCTACCCAACTATGATGACTTCTGCTGCTGAGAAACCCGGAAATGTGAAGGTTTATTAAGCTACATACAGCTATCTTGAGGCTTATCAATTTCCCATGAATGTGAATGTTCCCAATCAGTGACCTCCATTTAGAACAGTAAAGAAAATGTTACTATTGATTGCACTGTACATAAAATTTTAATTAAATTTGTAATTGAATTTATTCATTTAAAATTGTACTATTTTTGAGGTACATGAAATGTGTTTTAAAGTTCTAAGATATTTGAGTTACATTTATTTGTTTACAGTTTTGTCAAGGTATAAATGTTTTATTATCACTACTGTGTTTTCATGAATGGGATTGTGATGTGCAGTATTGACTATTTAAGGTGATTATTTGAAACTATGGATATTGTTGTTTATCAATAAACAATGTTTGATATGCATTTGTTTTAGTTTTTCAGTTTGTTTTTTAAAATTATTTAAAATGTCAATAGCACGAACAATAAACTAGTGGGAGGGGTGTGGGGTGCAAATATTAAAGAACTAAAATTAGGAAGTGGTGCCTAAAAGCACCCAAGGTGGTTCCTGACCATTCTTAATAAAAGGGTTCCTCCAGGAACCGTTAAATTTCCATAGAGAACCACCCCTTTTAAAACGGTGCCTAGAGGCTCTACAGAGGGTTTCCGCCAGTGTGGCAAAGTCAAGAACCCCAAAAGGTGCCTCCAGGAACCTTTAGTTTTTACAGTGTGTGTCAGCTGCATCACGCAGATACATTGTTTTCGTTCAAATCAAAGCGTAAACAACGTAGAAAACATCCGCATGGCGCAGCTGACACAGAACAGCATACTTGTTTACGTTCAGGGGATACTCTCCAAAATGGCGCCAGGGTGACGTGAAGGAGACAAATTGTTGAATAAAGTCGTTGTTTTTATTTTCTTTGCGAACAAAAAGTATTCTCGTAGCTTCGTAAAATTACGGTTGAACCACTGATGTCACATGGATTATTTTACCTATCTCTTGATCGTGGTGATTACATTGCTGTCTATGGGAGGGTCAGAGAGCTCTCAGAATTCATCTAAAATATCCAGTGTTCGAATTGAGGGGTGGGGGGGGGGCTGGGTTTGTCCCGGACCTCCCATAAGCATTGGGACACCCCCATAACACCCAAAAAAATATACTTGGGGTGTCCCCTGGTTTTTCAATAAAACTATAATACTTGAAACATGAAACTAGTGAAAATGAAATGAAAAGATTCAATTGCTGTATTAAATTTAGACTAAAAATAGCTCATGTTACATCATATTTTATTTTTATGTGTTTGCTTAAGTACGCGTATTTTTTACGCGTTGCTAATTATAACCAATCACACAGGATTCTGTTGAGCTTAGGAATGCAGTGGCCAATCAGAGGCGTTCAGATTAGTCTGCTGAATTTTGTTTAGACGGAAACTCGCGAACTCCCTCATCATAAGCAACAAAAGTGCAGATGTACGTACGATAAAAGTAAGAGATTCATTTATCATACAGATTATAAGAGGAGTTATGAGTGCTTAAACACTAACTAGACTGACTGTGCTCATTTAGAGTGTTCTTTCACTGCATGATTCAGTCTAATAAAATACATTTAGAGTGCTGCCAGAATTCAAGATATGGGGGCAGAAAATGTATATATTTATATCATTTCAAATAGTTAATATCACACGAAGAGTGACTTTTTTCGCAAAAAATCACAAATGTGATATTGATTTTAACCTATACAACTGTTCAATAAACAAGAAGTTAATATTAATAGACTTACGTTTTAGACACCATATTGCTTATTTTTGCTCTATTTCGCCAAAAAAAATGGATCCAAACACAACCACAGTACTGTTTTGGGTGTCTGAGTAACATGATGGTGTTTTGTTCCTGAATGAATCAACCGTTTAAATGATTCAGTTCAATGACTCACTAATTAACAGTGACTGTCACTAATTAACAGTGACTTTCTGCCCCCTACTGGCGGTTTTAATTTCACATTTAAAGTACCTTTTCATTTTTTAAAATAATTACAAATATCAGTATTCAACGTTTTAGGATTAAAATATCAAAACATTATTTCTGCATTTGTAACTGCAGGTTAAATGCATTCATGTCCTGCATTAAACAGTGTGTAAATAAACACATCTAAAGGCTTCTTCAGATGCAGCTTCTGTGTTTCCTCTGATTTTATTTTTTTTGGTAACAGCCCCAAATGTCTTATTATTCTAATTGATTTATTGATTAAATATAAGAATTTGACTGACCACACAGAATATGAAGAATAGGCTATCAAAAACTTTAGGAGTCAGCTGTCCATGGCAGTCCTGCAGCGCGACACCACTTAGGAAACGATTGTCTGATTATCGTTATCGATAAAATCCCAGAAAATATCAAGTATCATATTTTGTCTATATAGCACACCCCTAGGCTAGATATTTCATTCGTTTTTGCTTAGTGATTGTTTGGTACACATAACTCACTGATCATCATACGATAAGCTTTTATCTTAGAATTAGGTTCTCTCAAGGAAAACAAGACAAAAAAAATCTGAATCATAATTATATAAGGTTTTATTTATTATATATATATATATATATATATATATATATATATATATATATATATATTTCAAGGGGATGGGGGGGGGGGGGGGTTGGTTGGTTGGTTAGGGGGACCCCCCAAGAGCTTTGACACAATTCGAACACTGAAAATATCTTAATTTGTGTTCTGAAGATGAACGAAGGTCTTACGGGTTTGGAACGACATGAGAGTGAGTAATTAATGACAGAATTTTCATTTTTGGGTGAACTATCACTTTAATGGTTGAAAATGTTTGAATAAAATGTCAAAATAGTAAACGTCAAAAGTTATGGTTATTACTTATTGGTAAGTTAACTAAAGGGTTAATAAGAAAATACTAGATAATCGGTAAATTAATTGACTAATCCAAATAAATAAATAGGGAGAAAATCATTAATGCCATCATTAATGGCAGCCCTAAATTTATAAAAATCTAGAGATGAATCTTGATCAGTTTTTTTTCTGTAATAAAAGCATTTTGGGGAAAAAAAGGATTGAGGATTTTGTTTTATATCATCAGGCATGATATTCTAAATATTATTGTTCAAGTAATAAATTAATGCAGAGAATATTGTTCCTCTGTTCCTCTTCTTTCAATAAACCAACTACGTCATTAAACTAAGACAGAAGTTTGACTTTTTTATTTGACTGTTCAAAAGTCTCAATTACATACCAGCTTGAAATAAAACTGACTGAAAGCTATTTAGTGAGGTGCTCAGACCAGAGATGTCTAGGTCATCGGAGGTTTTGTGCGAGTCTGTTGAGCTCCTGTGAGAGGCCCGTGACGGTGTCGAGGATCCTCTGCCTATCAGACTCCAGCAGACGGCCTCCACAGCGCTGGAAAAACTTGTCCGGGTGCCAGAGGGCCTGCTGGCGACGGAGCACCTTCCGAAAAGCAGTCAAATCAGATCGATCAGCACCGTGCAACATAACGCCCACCATTTCCTCCAGCGAGCCGCGAGGAGCGGGCCAAGGGATGTCGTCGTATCCCAGCAGTCCTTCAGGTCCTTTGCTCGAGGAGCAGTGAAACGTGGCGGCACAGCGCTCCTCATAGCGCCTCTTCCTCCCCTGCCGCGTCTCTTCCTCCTTACGAGCTGCACGCTGCAGGTACTCCTCATGCTCCCGCTCCAGCCTGGCTCTCAGCTCCCTCTGACTCCTCTCATCTTCCTCCGTCTCCTTCTGCCGCTTCGACCTCTTCTGACCCGAAGAAGCCGCTTCCCTCTGTTCTTTGGCTCGTTGCTTGGCAAAATACTCCCGTCTGATCCGTTCTGCCCAGTCTCCGAAGTCTTCGTCGTCTTTATCATCCCATAAAATGTCATCTGGAGCGAACAGGACATATTTATACAATATACTGTAGCCTCAGCTTTGGACGGTACACCTGTGAACCAGTCCATTTACTGACTGTCTGATGCATATTGCTCACTTTATTGATCTGGCAAGCTTGAATCTGATTGGCCGCCTTTGCACAGCCTGCTGCATTCAAGGGTCTGAATACATAATGGTCAATGGCACTCATTTAAAATAATAATAATAATTATTACTATTATTAACAACAAGTAATTAAAGTAATTAACTGAAATATTTAACATTTTTGCTAATTATAATTTATTCAAAAATACAATAATGCAGTTTATACAAACATTGACTTAAATACGCCTCGTCTATGATGAGCATTTTTTTTAATTTCTATATTAAATTATAATCTTATAGATTTTAATATAATATATTTCATATAGAGAGTTATACATAATCTTATATATTCAGGAGGCCATGAAATCAAAATGATCAGGGTTAAGAAGTATAATGGAAAAAAATAATATCAAAAGGAATCATTTTAGCACTTTGGCAAAATTGTTTATTAGTATTTCTTAGAAAAAATAAATTATTTAAACTGCTTCACTGCTTGTTAATATTTGAAAGTCTTCTTTCCACAAAATTAAAGTCATGTGGTGCAACCATCATGTTGAGGGGGAAAAAAATCCTATAACAGGAAGTGACATAGAGAGGACCACTGTAGACCTTCATGACTGTTCAGTTAATTTCAGCAGGTTGTAAATGTCAAGCGGTGTGAATATCCGGTAACTTAATGAATGAATAATAACAAACAATATTATTATTAATAGTAATTCATAAAATTTGTTTAAAAATCATTTCCTAATTATATTTAATATATCTAACAACTAAAAAACCTAAATGATAAAGATCATGTACACTTGTGTATTCAAGGTCTAAGGAAAATATGTATTTTATACTTGATGGTTACACCACATGACATTTTTAGAAATCGAAACTTTTATTCAAAAAATTATTGAAGTTTTTTTTTTTTAAACCAACACAAATACATAGAGTACATTTCTAAGAACTTGACACGTGTGTTAAACAAGATTTTTAAAATAATCTCAATTTTCTTTACCTGATCCATCTACGTATTATTTTACAACAGACTCCATTGCGTGGAATAACCAGCTATTACAAAAATATAGGCCTAATAGTAATAGTGCAGGATGTTCAAGCTTACCATCATACTGTCCGAATGTCTCAAAAAACTCATCCTGACATTCACCCAACAGCTTCTCTCTCCATTGTTTCTCTGGATCAACATGCGAAGATTCATTTTTGATGTTCCCCTGTTTCAGTTAAATTAACATGAAACATATTATTAACTTCAAGATGCATAGCTATAAATGACAGCACCATCTGTTGAGCCTTATAACTAAATAATTAGCAGTCTTTATTTTCACAGCACCTGCTCAGGCTTCATCCACTGGAGCAGGTCATGAGGAGTCACTCCTGCTTTATTGGAAATATCCATGGCTTCAGGACAGTTTTTTCGTAATGGCACCACCAGGTCATCATAAGCTGCAATGAATAAGGTGAACAGCATTAAAACAGTTTAATCGGAGAAAGAGTTTGTTGATATTACAGGGTCTCATACCTCTTTTGCCATGTTTGAGGGCTCTTTTTGCGGCCAGATGTAGCGGTGTCTCTCCATTTCGGTCGGTTTGAAGGGGATCTGCTCCATGTTTCAGCAGCAGTCTGAGAATTGCATCATCCCCGTGTGAACAGACAATGTGTAAGGGGCTTCTGTGCTTCTTCCCCTGGGTGAAATTCAGCTCCAGATCCTTGTGTTTACGAAGGAACGACTTTAACTTCATCAGCCTCCCCTCCTCCACATAGCGCAAAACTCTCCTCTGCTTTCTTTTCACCATCGGGACTCATCAGATGACATGCAGATATTAAATTCTAGAAAACATTGTGTATATCTTTTTAACACCCCATTTGTTCATGAGAAGTCCTTTCAACGTTTTACACACGGTCATAAACAAACGTTACACGACATCACTGCAGTCCGTCTGCAAAATAATTCCGGAGGAATCCAATCCAACAGTTCCGTAGTTGACGTGCAGGTTTAAAGTGGACCTGCAGGTGTCGCTGTTTGCCGACAAATCTCAGTCATATAGTTTCACCGCTAAAAATAGCTCGAATTAATTTAGTTTATTTTCAGTGTTGGGGAAAGGTACTTTTAAAAGTAATGCATTACAATATTGCGTTACTCCCTAAAAAAGTAACTAATTGCGTTAGTTACTTTTTATGTAATGTTACGTTACTTTTGCGTTGCTTTTTAAATATGAGCAGGGCTTGATTGTTTGTTTTTCATATAAAAAGTTCTAATTACAGCAAATGTAAAAGCCCTTTTGCACCAAAAAGTGTAATGAATAAACTTCAGGCTGAAGGAAAAGTAAATTAACGTCTGTAAAGTAGAACGCATGAGAAGAAGGTTCAACACTCTTCAGCAATAAAAAAAAACAATGAAGCACAATTGTTAGTTTATCTAAAGTCATTTTTGCTTAGTATGGATGAACTGGATCATCAAAGGTCAGTAGCAAAGACATTGTTTAATAATAATGGGATTAGATACATTTGTGTTATTTAACATATTTAATTATTGCAGGTTTGCATCATATTCTGAGTTTGCATTTCACTGGTTTAATTCATTTCGTAATTTTTTTTTTTTTTTTTGTGAGTGAGATGAATTAATGCACATTCACATTTAGTCTACAACTACAGTAACATCATGTTCACACAGCACACACAATGCCTCTGTACTTCCGATTTCTCCCAACATGGGGACAGGAGACTTGTCGGTCAACAAATGGGAAAAACAAAGTAACTGGTGTTACTTTTTTGAAAAAGTAACTCAGATATTTTCTTGTAAATTAAAAAGTAATGCGTTACTTTACTAGTTACTTGAAAAAAGTAATCTGATTACGTAACTCGGGTTACTTGTAATGCGTTACCCCCAACACTGTTCATTTTATAGAGTTTACTAGTTTTTTTTGTTTGTTTTTTTTACAATTTACATTTTACAGTTTATATCTCTCAAACAAAGTACAAAATATTTTGGCATTACCTTGAGGTAGGTCTTCTTAGTTACTTAAAGCACTTCAGTGTTGGTCCTGCTGGTCAGCTGGGGGTGGACTCAGCAAACAAAATCTTCAAGCTTCAGAGGGGCTCCTTCATTCAGTTTCCAGGTGAAGAGTTACAGAAAGTACAAATTACAGAAAAGACAATCTCTCATTAATGTACATTATCTTAATTAAAAGTCAATGTTTTAAATCCATGGTCCCAAATATATCATCTAATTGTTAATTTTCCATTTAAACTAATCTTTCATCCAACCTGTTAGGGCTTCTCAAACAGGTAGATGCTGGAGGTGATCAGATCATTGCAGGTGTCAATAAGAATGATTGCTTAAATATGGATGCTAAAACAAATTGCCATCCTGCACTTCTCCTTGGGTTCAATGGAGGGCTGAGGTATTACAGCTGCGGTCCGTAAAGCTGTTGGGGAGTGAGCGCCGATGACAAAATCTGGATCATGAGGGTAATGACACGATGTTAAATACAAGAGATAGAGAACAAGTTCAAGTGCATCAAAATGCATATCAAAAATAAACAAAAAAACTGGAGTGGAAGCAGATAAAAGCAAAAAAGTTTCTTCATGTGACTGTACAATGACTGACTGGATTGTGTCTCTTTCGGTCTCGTGCAGAATGTGTCTAATAATGACTGCACTGGGTCCGGCAGCTTTCTGAATACCTGGATGTCTGTCCATGATTGAAGTAGCAACTGATGGCAGTGTCTTTGGTGTCAATTCTCAAGGGAACTTATACCAAAGGTGAGCTGAACAGTCAGTCATATTACAAGTTTTATGAACAAAAGTGACGAATTCATCAAGAATGATTTTCAAACACCGCATTCAAGAAACCAACTGGTGAACTGGTGTCACTTGCTCCAACCCCGCTGGCACAGCAATCGATAGTTGCCTGTCCCAACGGCCACAAACACGTGAGCTTTGACCTGGGAGTGCTGTGGGTCCTGTGTGTTGACGGCTCCATCCGTAAATGTACTAGTCTGTCACAGAATATTAACAGAAAATCTTGATTATACTTTCTTTTCTTCTCTTTTTCATTGCTGTTGAACCAATAAAGCATTATGAAAGCATCTATCTTATCAGCGTTGTGTTTCTTTTGTGTTTTATTTGATTCAGTGCTTCTTTGAGGCAGTTTCAGGATATAGGCTTCACAGCACAACTGTGGAAACTTATAACTCACAAAACATTTTATTCAGATTGTTCATGTTTTATTTCTGATATCCAATTATAATTTTATTACATATTTATAAAGCCGTCATTTTTAGAGGATGTTATCAGTGAAGGATTTAAGGATTCAAACTAGCAACTTGCCTTTCTGCATCTTCAAGAGAGCAAACATACATCTTGTACTTGATTTATGTTGTTTATCTCAGTCACTTTCTATATGTAGCCATTTAACTTATTCATTGCAATTGTTTTACATTGTCAAAAAATGTTATTACAAAATCAAAAGCAATGTAAGATGACTGCTTCATAACATCCTCCTGTGTTCCTCCTTATTTGTAATGCACAGAAGCAACTTGCTTTTTAACATTTAAAAATTGTCAATAAAAACAAAAATGAATGTTGCTTCATTAAGCGCTGATAATGGATGCGCAAAACTACACTTCCCACAATCCAGTTCTTCAAGGGCGCTTCCGCAAGCGCGCGCTCTGCACAGGTTTCGCTGAAACGGATGTTCGCGTGCATCGAATGAGCTTCTGATATAACTCTATTCACCCTACGTTTACCTTAAGAGATCACGTAAGTCATTTGATACGTGCATCTGTGTATAATATTCGAGCGCGACTATAATGTCAGCAGACATGTTGCAATAACAGATCGTTTCATTGCAAGGAAACTGTTGGCAAATGGCCATCTTGCTGCGCGTTTATACGTTCGGCCTTGTTGGTTGTTATAGTAGTTATAAACGAGCGACGCCATTGATTCTTTTCTGTTTAATATATGCATAATGCAACAAGTTAAAGTGTACGCATCGCTTCTTTGGAAAGTAAATGCATTTTTTTTTTTTGTATTGCAAACGCTTGTATGCTAGAGCATCACTGCAAAGCACGAGGATGCAACCATAAAGAGGTTGTTGGTTACCTGCACGCAGATTATATATATTTTTGGTTTCAAAATTAATTTCAAGCAACATAGTCCTAAATGTATTAGTGTAAATTACACATATGCTTTTCACAACTGTATTTTGGCTTGGTTTGTTTTTTTCATTTAAATGACATTGTCGTCCTTTTCAGAATGCCAAAGTCAAAGGAAGTGCTGTCTTCTACCTCAGACAGTGGCTCTGACAGTGAAGTTGATACGAAGGTATTCTTTTATCCAATTGAAAGAAAAGCACATCACATCCAAGAGTATTTACATCTGCAAATTTGGACCTTTATTGAGAATAACCACCCATTTTGTGTTGCCAGGACATTAGAAGTACCGTTTTAATGTAAAATTTCTAGTTTCTATGTTATTGGCTTTGTGTTTGATGTGACATTCTGTATTTCAGGCCAAGAGAAAGAAGCAAGAAACACCAGAAAAGCCATCAAAGAAACGAAAAATTGGAGAAACCTCAAAAGTGTCATCTGCCTCTAAAAGCAGTAGCAGTAAAAATGACAATATGTTCCAGGTGAGGAATGCTATAAAAACAAGTATATGTTTAGCTTAATTTAATGCAGATTAGCCTCACACAATTATATAACGTTTTATATTATATTATATGTGTTGTTTTCTTTTTTTAAGATAGGAAAGATGAGGTATGTGAGTGTTCGGGATTTCAAGGGAAAGGTGCTGATTGATATCCGGGAATACTGGATGGACCAAGAAGGTGAAATGAAACCAGGCCGGAAAGGTAGGTGCTACTCTTTGTGGGTTCAAATGTGACAGTAGAAATGGGACCTGGAAGAGATTGTGCTATGTATTTGAAATGTATTTCAGAAACACTTTATTTTAAGGTGTCCTTGTTACATGTACTTGCTATTATAATAATAACAATAAATTATGCGTAATTACACGCAACTAACCCCAAAACGAACCCTAAACTTACCAACTCTAAAGCTCAAAACTCAAAAGAAAAATAAGAAAGCCTTTTGCATATAAGTGAGCTGAGTTTTTATTTCTCAGAGTTCTGTTTGATGTGCTTATTACAGGTATTTCACTGAACCCAGAGCAGTGGAACCAACTGAAAGAGCAGATAAGTGAGATTGACGATGCCGTGAGGAGAACATAAGCCCTGCCTGCAATTCACTGGCAACCTGGATGCTTTTTTTTTTTTTTAAAGATTCTTGCTCTGCAGTTCTGCTTATGTTGTCCTCCAAAGCCCAAACACAGTATCTACACCTTCTCTGAATTGCCCAAGGGACAGATCACAGTTTAAGAGACCTGTCATAAATTTGACAAATGTATAATTGCTATGTTTTTGCCTTTGTAGAGCGGCATGCTTTGCAAAGCCAATGTGGTGACCAGGATACTTTGTATGTATATTTTAGAGTAGGTTTTATTGAAGTAGTTGTTCATTGTATGTGTCTTTTTATATTTGAGATTTTCATGGCTGGGGTTTTCAAAGGGGTTGGCCAGAGAGACTGGGTGTGAGTTTGTGCCCTTAATTTTTAATAAAGATGATAGACAAAACAAAGGCTGTTTTGAGTTACAAGTTTCTTTCAAACTACCATAAAGGTACAAAAAACTGATAAAGTATTGATAACAGATACTGTACTGTTCATATGTTGTTGTTTTTTTTAAATTAATTTATTTCCGTAAGGACGCATTTTTAATGCCAAAAAAAATCTGTTTTAAACAATGTTCTTTTGAACTTTTTATTCATCAGAGAATTCTAAAAAATGTATCTGTTTTCAACAGTGATAATAATCAGAAATATTTCTTGAGCAGCAAATCAACATGTTAAAAAGATTTCTGAAGGATCATGTGACACTGAAGACAGGAGTAAAGATTGCATCACAGGAATAAATTAGATTTTAAAATTTATTCAAATAGAAAATGTGGGAAATTGTAATAATGTTTTTCAATATTGTCAGTTATCAAATAAATGCTCATTTGGTCAGCATATTAGTTTTTTAGCTCAGTAAAAACAATTTTAAGTGTTAGGAGTCATTTCTAAAACAAATTACTTTTATCCCCCCAAGTTAAAAAATGTTACAGTTTACTGCTATATGTATAGGCTGTTTTATTTTTTTATTCATTTTTTGACAGCTATGTCCATTAAGAGCAGGTTAGATTATTTTAATTTAATTAGATTGTTTTAAATGTGATTATTTTAATATAACTTATTTTAAATAATTTGAATTTATTTTAAGGTCCACTGGTTTAGAACCACTGGTAGTCCAGGTGATATGTGAAAATAATGTTCACTTTTTCGTAAAAGCATGAAATTTGGTACACTTTGCTGCCCTAAACATTTTCAGAAATGGAGCCATTGCAAAAACACCTTGTGGTTGCGGTGGCGTCCAATTTGCTTTCCTCCATAACCAGATTATGTATTTTGTGTCATATCTCCTGAACCAAACATGAGAACACAGAAAAGGTGATGTCTACACCTATGTTTTGATGGTCAGGGATTACAATGATACCATATACAGCAACATAAACTGTTCAGGTGAAGAGTTAGTGGTGAAATCAGCAGTGAGCATCACAGTATCACAGCATTTACAAAAGTCCATATTATGGCTGTTCATTTTTTTCTTTCTTTGATAAGTATTTTATTCAATACATTAAAAAATTTTTTTTCAAGAATATGATCATATATTTCAGAGATATAAATAAAATAATCTCAGGTAAGTGTATTTTTCCTTACCTCTCAGGCAGGCGGTAGTGTGTTTCAAATACATTCTGGATCTCTCTCAACAATGCTCTAACATCACACGCAGACGGAAACGCAATCAGGTGAACAGTTAATGTTAATTCAGTGACTTTATGAGAAGGCTTACAATGAACTCTCAGAAGATGCAGAATGAAATTTCAAACATTTAATGTAAACCTAATTTACAATCACTTTCTGGGGTCAGAGTTGTCTATTATGTTGTCCACAAGGGGGAAGTCAGAGTCCTGCATGCAGGCGGGTACACACAGGTGAACTGCTAATATTTGATGTAACCAGTGGAATAATATTTATGTGTAGGGTGTGGTGTGGGTGCGGGCCGGACGGTGACAAGCACAGGCAGGTTGCGGGTCCAATAACCAGGACTATTTCGACTCGGTCCAGTACACGGTGAGAAGTGTAGCCAATCGCTTTGCCACTGATTGACAGCTGTAGTAATTATATTAAAGGGAGCACTCTTTCCTTGCTTTCTATATTTAATCTATTCACAATTTGAATAAAAGTTTTAAAAAAATGAGTTTTGTCTACCTGATGTAGGAGATTTAATGCAGGTGCGGTTTGGGTCCCAGTTTTTATGTCAAATGGGTCGGGTATAGGATTAGTGTTGCTGTCAGATAACGTATCGGGTGTTCTGTTAATTATTGCGATTGTGGGAGATCATTTCACCAGCCAGGAAAGGTGAATGAAAATGCCTCTCTGTGATGTTACCACGAGGCATCGCTTACTTACAGATCTCAGGCTTCTGGAGGGGATGTAGAAGTGGGCCCTTTTGGGCTCGTTGAAGACCAGTCATTCCGCTGCATTCTGAAACATTTGTCGAGGTTTGATTGCGCATGATGGAAGTCCAGCTAGAAGAGCATTGCAATAGTCCAGCCTAGAAATGACAAGGGCCTGGGCAAGAAGTTGTGCAGCATGCTCTGTTTGGAAGGGCCTGATCCTCCTGATGTTGTGCAATGCAAACCTGCAAGATCGAGCTGTCTTTACAATATGGTCCTTGAAGGTCAGCTGGTCACCAAAGAATAATTTTTGATGAACCTAGCAGGATGATGAAATCATGCTGTAGAGTCGGAGTGGCAGGGAAAACGAGAAGCTCAGTCTTTGCCAGGTTGAGCTGCAGGTGATGTTCCTTCATCCATGCCGAGATGTTTGCCAGGCAGCCTGAGATCCATGCAGCTACTATTGGATTGTCTGGTTTAAATGAATGATAGAGCTGTGTGTCATAAGCTTAGCAATGGTAGAAGAAACCATATGCTTGTATAATGGGTCCCAGTGATGGAGATTATATGGTGAAGAGGATGGGTCCAAGAACTGATCCCTGAGGAACCCCTGTGACCAGTTGGTGTTCTTTGGATACCTCTCCCCCCCAGGAAACCCTGAGAGACCTACCTGTGAGATAAGATTCAAACCAGTGGAGTGCAGATCCGATGATGGTAGACAGGATAATCTGATGATCCACAGAGTCAAAAGTGGCAAATAGATCCAGCAGAATAAGAACTGATGTTTTGGAATCAGCTTTCACTATCTGCTTGGCTACAGTGACCGACAGCAAAGCAGTCTCGGTTGAATGGCAGCTGCTGAAACCTGATTGGTTAAATTTCAGTTGGTCATTCTGTGAAAGAAATAATGTAACTGTGTCTATAAAGGTGTGAACCAAACGGTCCATTTCATTATAATAAAAAAGGAACAGCATTCCTCAGGAACGTCTTGTAGATAGCAAGATCTCCAGAGGAAAGGTCCTAACAGTATTGTTCCCTTTTGTCTTCAGGTATAAAATTCTATCCCACAGACAGAACTTGGGGAGAAGCTAGGATTCATACAAGGATTAAGATTGTTTGAAGGAAGACATGCTAACATCGCTATTGAAGAATTGCTACACTACCATCTTCAATAAATTCTTCTCCCCACAAAAATGTATTCAAGCCTACTTAATTTTTTGTATTAGAGAAATCTAGTACATTGGTGAGCCACCCAAAAGATTGCTCAACAAAATAC
Organism: Tor tambroides; assembly: GCA_021397915.2. Classification (NCBI taxonomy): domain Eukaryota; kingdom Metazoa; phylum Chordata; class Actinopteri; order Cypriniformes; family Cyprinidae; genus Tor; species Tor tambroides. Next base: position 45,590 of record JAFVLL020027438.1, read on the forward strand.
AGTAAAGATGATGATACATGGGGCAACTTTTTAGGTTAGAAGGTGTCGTATGCACTGGCCTATCTAGACAGATATTGTCTTGACAAGAAGTTAAAGTGGATCATAAAGTGTCAGTTGCTGTATTTACATCCAGAGATGAGAAATGGGTGGGTGAGGGAAGAGAGGATGACACTACAGAGGAAAGATGGAAGGGTGAAAGGGAGCGTAGGTTTTGCCTAAAAGTAACTGGTAGAGGAATTGGTGGCACACAAGTAGTAATATATAAGTTAAATGTAATAAAGAAATGAGCAGAGATGTCTAGAGGTTTTACCAAATGCTGTCTGTGATACAATTGCATGTGTAAGTTAAGTCAAGCTGGTTGCCTGTGTGGCGGGGTGAGGAATCACACGACAGCAGAGAATAACAATGAAGGCCCCGAAGGGTGGATTTATTGACAAAAGTGCAGAAACAACGTGCAGGAGTGCTCATCAGTGGAAGGGCTGGCTGTGGCGGTGTCCCCAGTGCGGCGTGTCCGTGCGTGTAGTGCTGATCGGTCACGGGCTTTCTGT
>JAFVLL020027439.1:5625-24082 GCA_021397915.2 Tor tambroides
ACACACACCTAACATACCTACATGTGAAGAAAAATGAAAACCACCCTGTTTTCGGTCTTACTGTAAATGATTCATCCATGCATATGCTTTTTTACACTTTTTGTCCTCAAAATTATTAATTAAAATGTGTTTGATTAATCTTCCAATGAAAAGACAGACTTTTCTCTGATGACGTGTGCTGGATTTCTCAAAACATTTAGCTCGCATAAACCCCACCCATTTCTTACAATCCACTGCAGGCTTGCATTTAGATTTGCTTTCATCCAAATCAACAACCACTGAAATGAAATTAAATGAAACGAAAATTAATTTTCTTCAGATGTATTTCACTATACAGAAGAAAAGATCTGTTGTTACTTCTGTCACATCGCACCTTTATGTCACTTAAAATGCTGACATCTCACCTCAGCTAGTAGCGGTACAGATTAGCCTAAATTTTGTGCAAAACGGTTAAAAAAAAAAAATTTTTTTTTTTTTTTTGGAAAGTGGTGGAATGATTGATTCACCAATCTAACTCATCTACTTGACTGACTCAATGACCCATTTGCGGAGGTAAACAGCTCACTAGACATAAACAGAATCATTTGTATGACGACTTTTTGACCTTTTGGAGCTTGAAGATCTAGTTCTCATTTACAGCAACCGCATGGAACAGCAACCAGTACAGTTCCTCTTTTGTGCTCAAAAGAAGCAGAAAAGTCACAGTTCTGGAACAAAATGAAGGTGAGGTAATGATGAAAGTATTCTTATTTTGGGGTGAACTAATCCTTCTCAGCTTCTCATTCTTTCCAACCTGCCATAAAGCCAAAAGGAATGTTTTCCCATTTCCTCTGATATTCCACACGTTCACAACCAAACTAATGTTCTGCCAACACTCAGTTGCTCTCTCACCTCTTGAGTGGGCATGTGACTCAACAGAGCAGTTCTGGACCTCTGCAGCGAGCGGTCCATTAGCTTGTGCAATCTGAGGATCAGTTTACGCAGTCCCATCTGTTTAAGCGCCTTATCCACAAAAGGCCTGTATATGGCGGTGGGACAGTAGCAGGTCTCGTTGTCCCGCGGGAGGAACTCCTCCTCTGACAGGAGGCGTGAAAACTTTGGCGTGGAGCAAGGCGACTGCTCCCCATCGCTGGTCGCCTCACTCAAGGTCCTTTCCTCCTCGTCGTTGTCGGCAGTGAAGGTAGCGGTGGACTCTGTCTCATCCTCGTCCACCTCATCGTCCTCATTGCCGCGGGAGCAGCGAGGCGAGGGGATCTCGAAGATGGGCCAGCCGATGCGGGAAAGGTCCCTGAGGCCCAGCACGGTGCCCATCACGCGCAGCTTCTGGTTCAGGTCCTGAGTGATGTTGAGCCATAAGCAGAGTGCCTGCACCCTGCCCTGGAAGTCTCGAGCTGCGTACTTTTCGTAGTCCTTCTGCAAGGTTTGCAGTGATGGGTACAGAGCCTCCACTGACTCTAACAGCGACATGACCCGCTTGACCTGATCGAAAGCTACTCGCTGCCTTTGCAGGTGCTCCCGGCACTCCAGCACTGAGGAAAAAGGAGCAGCGGCATCGATCTCTCCACAGGACGTGGAGCAGGTGCTAAAGCTAAACGGATCATTACTGCAGTTGGTTTCGCCAGGACAGGAGTTACTCTCCTCGACTGTGACGTTGCTCTCAAGCCCAGCTAAGCTGCTATAGTCCACTTTGAAGTGCAGAACCTCGTTGATGATGTCAGGTATGGCTTGGCGGGCAGTGTATAGGTACAGGTCCTGGTCCACAACGCTACGGCGGGCATGCCAGGCCTGCAACTCCAACCAGATGACCTCATTGTTCTGGCCATTAGATGCCGTGTTCTCCAGGCCTCGCTGCTCCTTCTCTTTCTTCTTGGACGACATGGAGGTAAGCTTAAGCAGAAGCCGCAGAGTCTCAAAGAATTTGAGGCGGTCTGCCGGGCAGTCTGTGCGCGAGGTCTGTCGGTGGGTGCGAACGGGCAACATGCCCAGGCTCAGGTAGGGCTTGCGGGGATCCATGTTTCTGGAGCCGATGGCACTGGTCTTGGACATCGGATCCAGCATGAAGGAGCCCTCAAACTTCTTCTTGCTGTCCCGCTCGTTGGAGCGCTGGTTGAAGCGCTGCTTCTTTTCTTGCTTGTAGCTGTGCTCTTCAGCAGGTTCGGATGATCTGGCTCCCTCACGTTCCCGTTGAGAAAACGGGCTGGAGGAACACGGCTTCTCTGTTAATGAAAGAGATGAAGTTAATGACAGAGACAACCCATTTATCACAATGAGGTTACAATAAAGGTTTAATTTCTGTGTGTGTGTGTGTGTGTGTGTGTGTATATATATATATATATATATATTTATTTATTTATTTTTTTTAGTCTGCATTTTTCTGCAATTTACTTATTGTATTATTTACAAGCAATACAACAGAATATAATAGGGTGGTAGATTTAATGTGTTAAAATTATCAACGCATTTAATGCACCAGGGCCAGACCTGTTCGGCATCTAAAAGCGCATACAGTTGCTGATGAATGTATAGCATGACAACTAACTGCATGATGTAGCTTATTAGAATGAAGATATATGCCCCTAAAATTTAAGCTATGAGGGCAAAAATGCCCCTGGATGGGGTTTGTCTTACATTTATATCATATGACAAAGACAGCAATATCAAAAAAGCAAAAATAGAATTGCAAATGTGGTATTGATTTTATACAACAGTTCAATAACCAAAAAGTTGTTCAATTTTAGATAGAATATTGTCAATAATGTCTGGTTTTGCTCAAATTCACAAACAACAATAGTTCCAAACAAAGCAACAGCCATACTGAATAAGGTTGACTATTTTTATCAGTTGTTGAAGCCCTAGTTATTTTATTTCAATTAAATATTCTTTTAATTATTTTTCCCCCCTATTAATTAAATGTCAGTGCACAGAGCTGGAGGAACTGCGTTTTTTTTTTTTTTTTTTTTAATTCAACATGATCTTAAGCTCTTGAATGTCACTCCAGAATGATGGCAGTGCACCACTGACATCACTGGGGCCCTAACACCATATGTTTCAGAAATTTGCAAAGTTAAGGGCTCTCACCTTTGCCCTTTGACCCCTGGCTGCTTCTCTGGTGTTTGTTGGACATGCGTTTTATCAGCCGAGGAGTGCGGGGAGGGGAGGTGCTATAGAGAGTCTCCTCTTCCTGGCTGGGCTCGTCCCAGGACTCATCCACCTCAGTGTTCTGCTGGGGCACATCTTTGGACGAGTCCTTGAGCCTGAATATAAATCACAACAATCCAAAATATGAGTATGGAGCAGAACCTGAAAGAAGTGCAGCTTTGAGCAAAACTAAAAGCTAAACCACATTTTTATCATCAAAATAGAAGAAATTAAAAAAATAAATCCACAGCAAAGTCTAGAAGCACATTATAAGGGTCTTTTGGTTTTTAAGAGGATTACAAATCGGAAGAGAAAATTCATCCCATAGACAATGCAACGAATAAAAAAAGTACTGATTTGCTAACTGGTGCAAAACTCACCATCATGCTGAGACAAACTGTGTATGTAGGTGTATTTGGATACGTGCGTGTGTGTGCGTGTGCGTGTGCGTGTGTGTGTGTGTGTGTGTGTGTGTGTGTGTGGGAGGAAAATGATATTGATACAGGGCTATTGTCAGGCAACGGAGGAAGGGATCACTTTCACAGTAGGGTCAGACTTTGGTTGAGTTAATCTGTGATTCCACTCACAAAGACCACTCAGAGTAAAGCCAAGAGTCATCCATCTGCCCCTCACACATACATAAATTCACCCACAATCCCCAGGGAGTCTCCAGCCAGCCCAAAAGTCCCCCCAAGACACCTGCTGCAGGGTATTGTGGTCCTTGTGCCAGAACATTCAGACACAGTCCGCCTGACACCCTGCACCCCACCGCTACCGCCACTTAACATATGGATACCACCCCAAGATCCATCATTTACATTTAGCTGACTCACATCACTTTAGCACCGTTTACTATGGTTGCACAATTTGGGAGGAAAAAAAAATCAAATTGTGACTTTTCTGATCCAAAAAAAAAAAAAAAAAAAAAAAAAAAATTTATTTGAAAGTAAAACTGTATAAATACAATACCTTTAAAGCTTCTCTTTTGTTGACAACAGTCAGTTTATAAGTGCTTCTTATTACAAGTTTGGGAGGATTGTTGGCACGACACGTTCCCAAATGCACATTATAAGCGACCCAAACTCACAGCGCATGCAGAGATGAGTTCTTGAGGAGCAGCATTTTCTGAAAATCAAGCCGTTCTGACACACTAAAAAAACACCAGATTATGAGCTGCTAGCGTTTAAAATGCCACACTGCCATTCTTCAAATATGCAGCACATATATTTAATTAAACTGAAGACTTTGGGATTTGACAATCATGCTAAGCCATATCATGTTTTCAGCTACTTTGATCAATCGTGCAACCCTACATTTACACACTGCATGCAAATCAATGTGTGTTTTTCAACAATGAACACAGCAGGCAATATCATAATTTCTGAAAACTCGACCACACAAGCAATAAGAAAGTTTCCATAACTTCTACTTCTTTCTCTCTATGAGCAAATATGCACAATCACATGTAAATAACATCTGTACAGAAACCAAACTAGTTGCATGCAGGGTGTTTCTGTGCAAAATTTAGGCTGAAACAGCCCAGTCCAACTCTCAAAAGCTTGCTGGGAGAGTGACAGAGTGTTTGTGTTTGAAGGTGCAGCCCTGGGCAGAGTCTAACTGTGACCAAACCCTTCAGGAATGACAAAGGAAATGGTGAAATCACCCAGGCTCTGGCTGTTTGTTTGGTTGTTATGACGTATCTCCATTGAACGCTGCTTGAGCACTAGAGCAGAAAGGTCTAGAGAATTCCGCCTCTGTACTATCACCCCACTGAAAGGCATCCAACCCACAGGAGCACCACGGAGTGCAACCCCATAATGCACAAAAGCAACACAAGCTGTTGATTTACGGCTGCATATGGAGCTCAGGTCTACTGAATAGCTCGCCCAAGGTTATCAGGAACAAACTATACAGCACAGGAATGTTACAGCCTTTGACGAGGGCCATAAACAGAGCTGACCACATCTGCCTCGCTGCAGTCAAGAGAAGCCAGTGAACTCTGACCCCATCCACCACTGGAGTCATTGTTGTCGCCTGCAGCACTTCATTGTGTGTGAGCGGCACGTGGACCAGATGGTCTCAGCGTTTAATGGCTGGTTGCAGCCGGTGATAGGAATGAATGATATTGCTGAAATTATTAATGTTTTTGAACACTTCTGACAATACTCAATATACTAAAGAGACATTTTTAAGTATTTATTCAAAAATCAGAATTTGGACCAAATGGGGCCCACTAAGATCCTTTATATTATAACATGCTCATTGGACCTGGAAAGTTAAAAAAAAAAAAAAAAAAAGTCCTTGGCACCATAAAGTTTCGCACTAAATGAACATGATCATATGCAAAACAAAGTGTACAACTCTTTATAAGAAGTTGGGAGCTCAATTTGCAATGTTAAACATTTTCACCCCAAAAGCAAAAGGGGAATTTTTAAAGAAACACTTCTATTCAACAAGTAGGCATTAAATTGATTTTTTTTTTAAAAATCTAAGTTTATTCTTTTATAACTTTCTATTCAACAAAGAACGAATACGCTGGTAGAAAGTCTCTTCATATCCGTTAGCAATCACTAAGTTTAGTGGTCTAAATGAATTTATATGTATTTATATCATCTGTGGAAGGTGTAGGAACGTAAAAGGTTTGTCCAATCATATCCCTCTGTCCCAACATTATGACAGGCCATCTTACCTGCCTGTCAACAGGCTTGGGCAATGTCAACAAAACTGGCATAGGACGATGTCTACAGGGAAACATCACGATGGACGATGAGATCGTGCCGGGAGTGGGGGAGTTAGGGTGTGCCCGAAGCGTGAATCCGCATTCAGAAAGGCACAGAAAACAAATAGCAATTGCTAACAGTTGCCTGTTACATTACAGTACATAAGATTTCAGGAGAGATGACTGAGGATTATGGCGAATAATTTACAGATCCTGAGCACCACTGACAAGCATCTGATCTTGTAAAATGTGAATCTCGAAAGTGAAACTAAAAAGCGATCGTGCATTCCAAAGCAGTTTCAATGCCCCGCATATTAATAGCCGCTCCCTGATGCCCGCATTTTCTTTACAGTATAATTACCCAACGATATAACTGCGCGAGAAAGTATTGAAATATATATTTTCCTCCCATCTTGTATTTATTCCCTTTAGGGGTTCCGTCATTTTCTTTCCGAACACGGTATTGGGATGTGGTGGATTGCGGGGGCGGGATCACGATGCCGGCTCAACATCGTGATGTCTATCAGCCATTGGAGATGGACGATGTCATCGTTTATCGGCCCAGCCCTACCTGTCAACATATGTAATTGCATATCTCCACGCATTCAGTTACGCTATTGCAGAGTGAGAATGGAAGATGTTATTATTGTAATAGTATGCAATTTGCATTGTAATGTTTTCTCACCGGTATGAGACATGAGGTAATCTGACAGTGTTGCATTCAACCCTACACTAACACAGTCTCTCACTGTGTTGCTGGTTAGAATCTGGTCTGCCTGTGCATGTGTTTTGGAGGAGGTGTGGTTTTGGAGAGTGATTTGCAGGGAAGGTGGGATCTTATACTTTCAAAGCTAGCTTGCTATTGCTAGCCTCGTCGTATACCACCTATGTTAATACGATTATGCTTGCTACGATTATGAGCTTAATTGCATTATTTAGATCGAAGTATTGCGTTTATGAGGTAAAGTTTAATCACAACATTGCCAAAATCTCATTATAATCGCATTAAGAAGGTGCATGTAAATGCACTGAATAATAAGAAATGTTTCTTGAGCACCAAATCCGAATGAACAGAATGATTTCTGAAGGATCATGTGACTGATATACAAATACTTTCTTTTGATTTTGGGGCAAAATATGACCTGGATATTTCTTGACAGTTTTCTTCACCCTGTATTTGCAATTTTTCCCTTCTGTGGAAACATAAAAATCCAACATAAATTCTCAGAAGAAACACGGACTTGTAATGAACAGAGAGAGAGAATGAAAATAAATGAAATTGTTTTCAAAGGACATTCACAGACACGGCCAAAACCTAAAAGAACACCATGTCACAGACAATACGGAACAAACAGTAACCATGCCGCAAACTTATGTAACTTTGACATAAGACCTTGCAAGCAATTCTATGCTCCTGCTGGCATGTGCACACACACATTCACATACTTCCTTCTCTAACACGCAGACAACATCCCTGCTGAGCCACTGGCTGATTGACTATGCCCTGCAAGACACATGAAGACTGGGCACTATCAGTCACCACTGACACACAGGTAACCAAAGATAGACACGCACACAAATATTTCTCACTTCCCATTATTATCAATGCTGAAAATAATTGTGATGATTTATATTTTGTGGAAACCAAGAAATTTCAGGTTTCTTTGAAGAACAGGAAGTTCAAAAGAACAGCATTTATTTGAAAAGGAAATCTTTTGTAACATTATCAATTTAATGTGCCCTTGCTGTGAATAAAACTCACTGACCCAAAAACCTTTAGTGTGTATCTGCAAAACAATGCATCATAACAGCAATTAGATTAAAAAAAAAAATCTAACAGATTAACTGATTATCAAAACAGTTGTTAATTGCAGCCCAAGCACCAAACTTACATCCATGTGACCTTAAGTTTCCCCACAAGCACTGGAAATAAAATCCAGATATGTTGTTAGTAAACAACTCCACTGGCCTGTGATGTTCCCTTGAGTGTTTTTCTCTGAGCTCATGTCGTCATGCAATTGATATTCAATATTTTCTCACAGACACGAAGGTACAATCCATGTAAGGAAGTGTAATGATTCTGGTTTGTGTTTTTGCATATGTGGTTCTGAGCCTGCAAAAAAAGTTGAAATTGAAGTGTGTCATTTCTGCATCACAAGCAGAACCAAATAAAATTGCAAGTAATTTGTTTGAGCAGCCCGAATGAGAAGAAAACACCGGATCAACTAATGCTGAATGTTTGCACTAGGACTGTTTAAAATCAACTTTATTTGCAGTTCTGATTGGTGCTGATGCTTTGGTGCAGAAATTATACATTAGAGCTTTATGACATGTTCAAAGTAGTTATTTTGTGAATATTTATTAATGTTAATCAAATGCACTGTAGATAGAAGTGTCTACAAATGTGCAAATGTAAACTGGTTTCCATGGCCTGTCAGAATTGTGTCCAACTGCACAGTCAAAGGCGATGCACTCGGACCATTACTAAACTGTATTACCAAGCCTATCAAGATGCAGAACGACTCCTTCATTCCTGCACATTTTCCTTATTATGAAAGCAGCACAAGTGCAGCACTTTGAGGTTTCGGTCTTATTGATTTGCATCCTCCATGTCACAACATACACGCACTTCCATGCTAAGAATACATCTGCATTCTGCAAGAAAACACATTTCCTAAAATTGCATGACTCAAACTAGATTAATGTTGCTTGTTAAGTTAAAGGTTGGCCTCTTAAATAAGATCTCTATAGGCACAAATCAGATCTATGATTCATTGCTATATTTGTAGCCTATACAACTTATGCATGGAGTGACTGATGTTGGCCGTGGATGAATGAACTGGATAATAGCACAAAGTCACATTATGAAAAGTGAGTTCCAGGAATGTTAAAGCAGACTTCCTCTAATTTTAAAACAAGCCACTTCCTTTGCTCTATTTCCCATCACTATGCCACAGATTTGTACAATATCATTTCCTGTGTCCGCATAATGACCATTTGAGGCCACAAGGCAGAATGATTTATGTGTGTGTGTGGGTGGGTGACATTAAGACAAGAGCATGCAGAGCAGAATGGACTGAGTCTTGCATGAGGGACCAATGAAAATCTACCAACCTTGTCTAGCCGATACCTCTGCATTGAGGACTCAACATAAGCCGCTATTCTAACCTCCACGCCTGGTGCACACCCTCTCCGGACAATTGAAAGCATAATGGAAGGAAACTAAAGACTGTTTTGGGAGTTTAGCTAGACAAGTGATCGCTTTAGGATGATATGTGTTACATCTCGGTACTTCCTTCCTGAAGACAAGTCAAAAAGAGGACACAGTGGGCTGAAGCTCCGCTGGGCAGAGAGATGCAGGTGCTTGGCCAACATACAAACCAAAATACTAAACTTGCAACCAAAATATAGCACACAGAGGAAAGAATATCAGTAACATGCATATAAAACCACAAATGCATCATGTGTGGCTTCAGAGCACAGCTGTGTGAACTACTAGGGCTGCTTGAAATATCCAAAATTTAATACATAATCTAAACTATTTTGGCAATGACAATCCCGGCTTTAAACAATGAATCTACTCGGTAACAACGGCTGTAAGGGAAAAACGATGATTTTACAAAAGTCAGATAAAACGTGGTACTGAAACCAATCTGAATTGAATTGCACCATAGACTGTGCAAAGAAATAAATGAATGAGATCCAGCCACGGGTGCCTCCAGGACGCGAGGTCAACATTCTTTTAGTGCACCACATCCTGGAATTGAGGCATGCTTGTGGTCACAAATGAACAGGGATGGGATTTACAGCATGCTAAACAATGACGTAAAACGTCAAAACATCAGTTCTGCAAGTTAAACAACCATATCGAAGAATTGCTTGCCTGACAGCTGAACAAAAACCAATAACATAAACACTAAAAATTCCAAAGTGTTCAGAGGCATCAACCTGACCTTAAATTACCACACAAGCACAAGAAATACATTCTTGACACATAAAGCAAATTTCCAACCTATAAATGCCAATGCACTCTGATTTTACAGTTCACCTCATAGCAGCCCAGTTCACATGAACTGCACAATAAAAAGAAAGTAAAGTGCACAACAAATCTCTGGTCTTGTATACTAAACCAGTTATCTCTACCATTAACACTTACCACTGAAAGCAGTTTATCAAGAAGAATTGCTAGGAAGGGTGGGGAGAGCAGGAAAAGAGACAAAACAAGGCATTCTTGAGAAGCTGTCGCCAGGCATTCAGGGCAAACATCTTCGATGACGTTGCGTGGGGTCATAAGAGACAAAACTATGAAAACACTCCAACAAAACATTCCACTGGGCTTTATCAGCTAAAACCTTGTGCATATGGCACTGGGCAAACAACACTTTCTGAATTATCCTGAGTTTAAACAGAAGGACTCAAATGCAAGAGGACATTTATAACAGCAAATAACGCACTGCAAAAAAGGCATGTGGCCACAGGCCAACAAGAGATATGGGGGAAAATAATATTCCAGAACAATCTGTACAGTTCACATAGGTCTCAAAACAACTCCAAACAGCAGTGTATTAAAAAAAAACACAAACAACTAAATTCTCTGATTACAACACTCGGAAATTAGATGCTGCACGTCAAATCCAAGAATTCCTGCTCAGTAGAGCGCAGCCGGGTGATTTCTGGGAATAGCAAATCAAACATTTCCCCAAATCACTGAGGGAGTGTGTGTCAATCTGACTCATAGGACTCGTGATGGACCGGCTAGATATTTTATATTCAATCACGACTGTTGCTTCATCCCGGCTATCGGATCAACGTCCAACTTCACTCATAGTGCTTGTTGTTTTTTTTAGAGTTCTGTGCAACTCAACTTGCACTCGAGGAATGATGCAAACAAACTTGAACACTAACCGACAATCTCAAAATTTATAATCGCACCCTGAGATCGAGACCGGATATAACCGGTGATCTGTTCATGCAACAACACACTGAAATGGTGCACATTCCTGAAACTTTAAAAGGCACACTGCAGAAACTGAAAGAGAGAGGGACGCCGCACATAACGCGCGCTAGCTGAATACAATGATCTTGCACATAGACGCACAATCTCTTTACCTTTCTCACAGCTCGGCTTGTTTCCATCAACACTGTGTTTTCCTCACAGAAACGGATGTAATCGTGCATACGCTGGCTTTGAGGTAGCCGTTTCCAATCCTTGAACAAAAGTTTGCAACTTTAATGTGAAATTCTGCTTAGTGTTGCGCTGCAAAGCGGGATCACTTTGTGGCAGGAAGCGAGCTGCAGCGATGCCCGATTCGTGAATGAATCATTTTAGTGAGTCGGTTCTTTTCGAAGAATTGAACTGCATACAGAGCGATCTGAACTGGACTGAATCGACCTGAGCGGTTCAAGTCAACCCATAAAAAGGATAGTCCACCCCCAAAAAAACAACAACAAAAAAAATTGTGTCATTTTTGTCCACATATTTATTCTCCTACAAGCTGTTCCAGACCTTTATGAATTTCTTTATTCTGCTGAATAAAAACAGACAATATTCTGAAAAAATGTTGGTAAGTTATCAACAGTTCCCATTGACATTTTCCACGCTTTGGACGTCAATGGGTACCAGCAACTGGTTGGTTACCAACACTTTTAAAAATATATTTTTTTAATTTCAACTAAACTTTTGAATAGTAAACATACAAGTTTTGAACAACCAAAAGGGTGAATAAATGATGATAAAATTTAAATTTTTGGGTGAACGTATTACTTAAACTTTTTTTCTCTATTCCAGTTTTATCAGCGCACATAAAAGTTTAAATAAAGCATTTTATTAAAACGCAAGGAACGTTTTTTAGTTTAAGTTTTTGCTTTTAAATTAGCTAAATCACGGCTTCAACAAACTGAACATACATTAGATTACACCCTTATTAATAAAACTATATAAATCCGCAATAAACAGTGGCTTCTTTAAAGCATGAAATATGCAGTGGCGGTCTGTAATAATATAGCAGTGATACGCAAATCTGGCTCGCGAGATCCACTTTCCTGCAGAGTTTAGCTCTAACCCTGATCAAACTCACCTATCTGTGATTTTCTAATGATCCTGAAGACATTGGTCTCAGGATATGTTGATTAGGGTTAGAGCTAAATCTACAGGAAGGTGATATCACTGTAATATAGCCTACTAGAATCTAAGTTCTGCTGAAGTGAGCGATTCGCAGAAATGACTCGGATTTCAAATTACAAGCGGATTGAAGCTGCAGCGCGCATGCGCTCTAGTCGCGCCCAATACGGTCTCAATAGGTGCACTATTTGGCAGCGTGTCCTGAATCCCGGCTGTGTACTTGTGTGATCACACACACACACATATATATATATATATATATATATGCATGTAGACACACAGACTCAAACACGCTCGCACTGGTTCTGATGCGCTTCCCTTACCTGATCTCATCCGGAGGCTCCATAACCGGGGCCGAATCGACGGGAGTGCTCTCCGTTCTACCGTGCGTAGTGGGGAGCATGTCCAGGAGGAAGAGGTCGACTTTGCAAGACTGGTGTGTGATATGAATCCCGGTGCACACTTTCTTTCTCTATCCGTCTGCGGGTGCGAAGCTCGCCTGTAGTGCCACTTTAAACCGCCGCATCTCGCTTTCAACGAAGCCACTGATGAAAATGTGCAGACTCTCACAGCAATCATTGCAGTACCTGAACCGCGCGCGACCCAGAGCCAGATCACGGCCGCCCCGTTCAGACGCTCCCAGGAACTGCAGGAAAAAAAAAACTTACAATAGATCCATCTGCCAGATTTTGGCATGTTTCAGTGTCATTAGTCAGTTAGATCATTACACCATCTGGCTGTAAATGCTGCAATTGACCAATCAAAGTCAAGTATACCACGGTTGTATAAAAGGATGAATGGACAGACTAAATGAGTCAGCCACCTTGTGGACCAATATATGTGACAGCCTGTAGAGCCCTGCAATAACAGCTGCGCCAACCACAGAGCGATCGGTCAATAGATTCGGACAATGAGACACCTTCGGATAGGCAGATTGCTGCCAGTAGCTTTCAACAAAGCCTCCAGACCCTCCTCAAGACAGCCACTAAACACAAAGAAAGAATCTATGCACCAAATAGGCAACATGTCAGTTTATACTAATATATTTGGGACTATAATGATAACATCCTAATAAAGTTATATTCTCAAAATGAAACACACAGTATGTACATTGTTTCTGCTCATATATAATATATATGAAAATGGAATATATAAGAAATCTATTACAAATTGGAACTATTTTATATATTAACATCTATATGCCATACAAATATGTAAGTTTGCTTACACTTTATTTTAAGAGTGTCCTTGTTACAGTGTAATTGCAGTGCCTCCATAAACATATGGCACCCTTGGTAAATATGAGCAAAGGTGGCTGAGAAAATAAATCTGCATTGTTTATCTTTTTGATCTTTCATTCAAAAAATTCACAAATTCCAACCTATCATTGAAGTAAAACAATTGAAAGTGGGGGGAAAATCTCATTGTGAAATAAATGCTTTCTCTAGATCATGTTTGCCACAATTATTGGCACCCAATTATTGCAACGTCCTTTTCCCAGGGTAACAGCTCTGAGTTTTCTTCATACTGAATCTTTTCTTCCCTTTTCTTCATACAGAATCTCTCCAGATCCTTCAGATTCACAGCTCCATGTTAGTACTTCTTCTCTTCAGTTCACCCCACTCATTTTCTGTAGAGTTCAGGTCAGAGAACAGGGACAGCCATGGTAAAAGATTCATTTTGTGCTCAGTGACCCATTTTTGTGTTTATTTTGTTGTTTGTTTAGGATTGTTGTCCTGGTGGAAGATCCAAACACAGCCCATTATAAGATTTCTAACAGAAGCAGTCAGGTTTTGATTTTTTATCTGTTGGTATTTGAGAGAATCCATGATGCCATGTATCTGAACAAGATGTCCAGGACCTCTGGCAGAAAGACAAGCCAACAACATTAAAGATCCAGCAGTATATTTAACCGTGGGCATGGGGTACTTTTTATCCCTGTTTGTACTAAACCCATCTGGTGGGTTTGCTGCCAAAAAGCTCTTTTTTTAGTTTCATCTGACCATAGAAGCCAGTGTCATTTGAAGTTCCAGTCGTGTCTGACAACTGAATATGCTGAATTTTGTTTTTGGATGAGCGAGGATAATTTTTCTTGAAACCCTCCTGAACAATATGTGGTGATGTAGGGGCTGTTTAATTTTTTTTTTTTTTAGGCTTTCTGACTCCAAGACTCAACTAATCTCTGCAATTCTCCAGCTGTGATCCTTGGAGAGTCTTTGGCCACTCAAACTCTCCTCCTCACTGTGCATTAGGACGATATAGACACACATCCTCTTCCAGGCAGATTTGTAACATCTTTAGTTGATTGGAACCTCTTAATTATTGCCCTGATGGTGGAAATGTGGATTTTCAATGCTTTAGCTTTTGTCTTACAGCAACTTTCTATTTTGTGAAGCTCAACAATCTTGTTCTGCACATCAGAACTTTATTGTTTGGTTTTACTCCTTGTGATGGATGATTAAGATTTGGCCTTAGTTTTCTCTATATTTATAATCCTTTGGAACAGGAAGTCATAGCTGGACAATTTCATGCTCCTAGTCTCCCTGGTATGCTAAAAATAAAAAATAAAAATTTTAAAATTTTAAAAAAAAATTAAATATGAATGGGAATATACTTCAGAGATATATTACTCATAAGAATTTCCAGGGGTGCCAATAATTGTGGCCAACATGCATTGGAGAAAAACATTTATTTTATCATGAGTTTCTCCCCACTTTCAATTGTTTTACTTCAGTGATAGGTTAGAATTTTGTGAATTTTTTTAATGAAAGATCAAAAGGATAAACAATGCAGATTTATTTTCACAGCCACCTTTGCTCAGATTTACCAAGGGTGCCAATATTAGTGGAGGACACCGTATACATTTAAGCACTGGGTAATATTAATTAACTACATGTACTTACTA
Source organism: Tor tambroides (assembly GCA_021397915.2). Lineage (NCBI taxonomy): Eukaryota > Metazoa > Chordata > Actinopteri > Cypriniformes > Cyprinidae > Tor > Tor tambroides. Next base: position 20,509 of record JAFVLL020027439.1, read on the forward strand.
TATGGTTCGAGTTAGGATTAGGGTTTGGCTTAAGGTTACTTGCATGTAATTGTGCATAATTTATTGTTATTATAATAGTAATTACATGTAACAAGGACACCTTAAAATACAGTGTTACTCTAAGTTTATGAATGTGTAATCAATTTTTGAACAAATATGTCATTTACATATATATCCATAACATAAACGTTTAATGAACTGTCTCGGACAGGATATTCTAACATTAAACATTAAAAAAAAAAAAAATTCACAAATTTTATGTTTGTTGTTCAGGAAAAAAAAACCTGACAAACTCTTTCATGAGGTTTTTGACTGGCACTCTGGTTGAGATGATTTAGCAGAGCAATTAACAGGCTGCTCATTCTGTTCCCTTCTCACGCTGGATCTCTGAGCAAGCACTTCACAAGTGTCAGACTGTGTGAGTGAGTGAGTGTGTATCTGTTTGGTGTGAGAGTGATGAGAGGATCAGGGAAGAGTGCAGAAGGTAATAAAACAGCGATGAGAAGAGGAGGAGGTGCGTGGAGCTGTGGGAAGGCAGTAGCCGCACAAAGAGCAAGGTCAGTGTGGTACAGTAAACAGCAGGCGCAGTGGGAGACCGTGTTACCGTGTGCTCTTCAGATACTCCTCCTTTGTCTCTTTTTTGCCCCTCTGCCGGGGTTTGAGGTTCTGGAGGATGAGGGAATGCGTCTGTGTGCACCACTGAGACAGAGTGCACAGGAACTAAACAAACAAAGCGACAGACAGAGTTAGAATGCTTGGCCTTTTTTTAGGACCATTAGCAGTTGCAAAATACGTGGGCAGCAGATCATTTATGCTACACTTTTTCACATCTCAATCAGATCTGTTAAATGTCTTGTGGGTCACTCTTACAATGCAGTGAATTTTCACCTCTCCATGATACATATATACATCATAAATATATATTTAGTATAATTTTTAATAAAATATTACAATTACAATTTTTAAAGTTGACATTAAATATGATAGAATTCTTCTTCTTCTTTTACTTTTATCACAATATAACACGGCTGAATTTATTTATTTATATACATCATTTTCATTTCAGCTTTAATTACCAGTCAAAAGTTTTTGAACAGTAAGATGTTTAATGTTTTTTTCTTTAAAGAAGTCTCTTCTGCTCACCAAGCCTGCATTTATTTGATCCAAAGTATAGCAAAAACAGTAAAATTGTGAAATATTTTTACAATATTTTTACCTATTAATCATTACATATTTTCCCCCCAAGTCCCTAATATCACTTTCTATCCAATAAATAAATAAATAAATAAATTCAACCTTTTGTCAGCTAACTCTCAATTCCTTATTGAGCAATTTTCAACTTTAGTTTTCTTCCTATGAAGCTCTAATTTTTTTTAACTAAAATACAGCACAAGCATATTATTATTATTATTAATTGTTATTATTAATAATATTATTAAGATAATAATTATCTCAAAAGGTACTGCATAACAGGAATGACCTTTTTAATAGACCCTTTTAATTTTAATAGTTATTCATAGTCTAATGAAGACTTAATTCAAAGGCAGTTCTGCAATTTTAACAATAATGTTTCAAATGTTCAAGACAGTAATTATGGGTAATATGATATAGATACTTATTTAATGCCACGTTGTAGTGTTAAAGCATAAAATTCAGAAGTATCCTTTTCTGATAAGAAAAATTATTTATAGTTCACTCATTTGCAGTTTGTTCATGCAAGAACGCATTCTGAATCGAATTCAATTACAAAGCTGCCATTCTTGTCATTCATATGTTATTAAAATTGGTTGAATTGACTCAAGGCTTCAATATGGAGAAAATAAATGAGAAATATATTCTGAAACCCAGGCTGCTGAAAAAGTAGGCAGTCAGTTCCTAAACTGAACAGGAGTACTACTGTAAGAGTGTTTGTGTGAATTAACCTTTGAAGAGAGGCGAGCGTTCTCCAGCAGCACTCTGGTCCACACCGCCGGGTGACGAGCCACAAACTTCCAATCCCGGCACACCTCGGCTGCCCGCAGGAGTGTCTTCGTATCCAGGTAGGTAAAGATACAGAAGAGAGCGGCACGTATCTTCAGCACCTCGGGACTGATCACCTCATTGACTTTAGAGGGGCTTTTCTCATGGCGACAAGGCTTGTATCCCCCTTCAGAACGACCTGTCGACACAAAGAAGACTTGAATGACAACTTTGCTCACCATTTAGCTTTCCTGCATGTAAAAGAGAAGATCTTTAGCACACTGAACTCCACACTGAACATGAGTGAGTTGATTATAGCGTGAACTAATTCTTTTACTGGCTGCATTACCGTACATGTCCATATGATGGCGCCTTAGTCAAATAGAAAGCACAGCTATTGGTCTGTTTGCTCTTCGCACTGCCTCCTACAGGTTCTGAACATCCTCCAAATCATGCAACCAGCAGGCCATTTCTATCTCACAGCTCCAGTTTGACAGACTCTAGGTCTCTTGAGTCATACACGATTTGCTGAAGATCTAATGAGATTGAGACTAAAGAAACAGGTGTTGACAGTGTTCTTATTTTATGAGACGTAATTTTTTTTTTTGAGCAAAATCTGTTAGAAGCTATGACTCAAACAAGCTCTCAAATAAGTGAGATGTAGTGGTGATAACAGGATGGACTGTGTATGGCTAAGGTATGGCTATGGTAAGGAAAGCTTGGTCTTCACCTGGACATGGGCATGATGTTTATGCATTCAGTTGAATTCAAATGCTAGCTGGATAAACTAGCCATGACTGTTGGTCTAAAATAGAATAATAGAAAACAGTTATTTTAAATATTAAAAATAATTCAAAATTTTACAGTTTTTGCCGTACTTTGGATGAAATATATGCAGGCTTGGTGAGCAGAAGAGACTTCTTTAAAAAAACATTAAAAATCTTACTGTTCAAAAACTTTTGACTGGTAGTGTATTTCTTTTCTTTCGTACTGTGTAATACAGTAATCACAACCACAAATGCTTGTAATTAAAAAATAGTTTGTTTTCAATCTTGCTTTCGTGTTTACCATGAATTTTTCAACATCTCTCTGCCAATTACTTCCAATCTTGTACAGAAATGTACATAGGAGCACATGAAAGAAGTGCTTTAAGTTTTGAATAAATGTGTGTATATATGATATATCCAAAAATATGATATTATGGCAAAGGTGTTTGAAACGCAAGACAAATGTTTGCTTTTGAGATGTGTTTGTGATATTTAGAATGCAGTGCTTCATTTTGCAAGAGATGTGAGGCATTTTGCATTTTGTGTGTGCAATTCTTGGATTTGTGTGTAAAGTTTTAAAAAAGAGGCAAAGTTTTGAAAATGTGTGTAAGCAGTTGGAAAAAAACTAACTTGTGGAATAAAAGATGCTAAATTTATATCAGTATTAAAATATGTGTTTATTCACGTGTACAAATATTTTATAAAATAATTCATTACATAAAAAAATACGTAAAATTAAAAAAAAATGTATTCATATCAAGTCAAGTCAAGTTGAGCTTTATTGTCATTCCGCTGCATGTGGGGACATACAGTGGAACGAAATGTCGTGCCTCACAGGACCACGGTGC